>JAMYXO010002358.1:5000-15000 GCA_033310375.1 Conus canariensis | reverse complement strand
CGCTTTTAAGACAAAGTTTTGCAAAAATATAACATGCATTTGTGGTGAAATGATAACAAATTCCCACATACTTTTCCACTGCAAGCAATTAAAACCTCATCTACCACCTCTACATAATTATTCTCTGGATACAGTTCTAACCGATTTATCACTAATGTGTAAAATTGCTGTTTCATTGCATCAAAGTCCTATTTTTTCTGTTTTGTAAAATGGGAACTGGTGTTTTAGTAACGTCCTTGTTATGACCGGCTATTCTTCGATGTTTTATAGTTAGTTATCCATTTGTTGCTGTTGCTGTTAATGTTATTCTTATGGATTAGGTTCGTCTAATATCACAATGTGTATAGACGTTAAATTGAAGACCTAACACTCATTCACTCACACGCACACACACACACACAAACACACACACACACACACACACACACACACACACACACACACACACACACACACACGTACGCGCACATACACATAGTTACACACACACACACACACACACACACACACACACACACACACACACACAACACACACTCATTCACTCACACGCACAAACACACTCATTCACTCACACGCGCGCGCGCGCGCGCGCCACACACACACACACACACACACACACACACACACACACACACACACACACACACACACACACACGTACGCGCACATACACATAGACATAGTCACAGACACACAGACACACACACACACATACACATGCGCGCGTGCTCACCCACACACACACACACACACACACACACACACACGCACGCACGCACGCACACATACATACATAATTATGCACACGCTTGCACACAGCCTTGAAGGAGTGGGGATTTTCCGTATTTCTTTCCTTTCTTGGAAGCAAGAAGTTTCTCAATGGTCTCTATCTTCGTCCAGAACGTCACATGTCGGACCAGATTACGAGGAAGGAGAAGGTCGTTGCGTGACAGGGCGTTCCCAAGTCAGTGTGTACAAGGTTGGACAGTCATTCAGGGTATGATCTGGGCAGGGTATTGGGGAAGTATACTGACACAACTCTGGACACAAAGGTGTAGGATTAAACCGTTACGCACATTTTACGACCAAGCTGAGCGCTGTGGGTTGTTTGAGGTTTAACTCGTTTAGGAGCCTTCCTGTGCCCAAAACGCTACTGTAAGGCTTGGTACTGGCTCTGTGTTTATGCATCAAATCACAGGACGCTGCTGTAACATTGATGGTTCTCTGTTGCAAACACAGCGACTTGACTTCTTCAGATCTACATGTTTTAGTCTTGATTTATATGTGTTAATTCTCTGTGTAATGATAGTTTATCTGACGATACATGCACAGGTGACATAATGATTCCTGTGGCCTCTTTAGACGTCCGGAACAGAGGTTAAAAAGTGAAAGTTTCCAGAATTTATGAGCATTTTGACTGGCAACGATTCATTGCGGTTCCTGATCTTCAAGTTATCCAAGCATGTTGATCGGCTGTATTACAGTATGATTTGCAAATTTTCGAAAATATTCCATGTAAGGGAAGTAGCTGTGCTGCGCCATGTTTTTCGAACTTTTGATTTTCATAATCGACAGATAATCTGTGTTTAGGGAGTTGAAGTACGCGCTAAGAATACCTTCTGAAAGAGTGATCTATGGAGTTGAATAAAGCGTTTCCATTTTGGAGCTTTTGTGACGGTCATGCGGAGATTGATTTGTGGATCATCTACTAGAAAGAAACGTTTCAACATTGTTACCAGTGATGGCCTTACGTCTTTATAGATCTACTTAGTGAAAGATTTCGCCTGCTTTTGCCATTCATTTAACGTCACACATCCACTGAAGTGTCAGGGAACAGGAGTTTCGTTCTTTCTTCTCAGCTTCATATGTGATGTGGCCCATGTGGTCGTATGAACTTTAAACCCTGCGACGACCTCTGCTCGATCAAACCTTCAACCAATCAAAATGGTGGTATTATTATTATTTTTTTTTTTTTTTTCCGTTTTTTTCTTTCTTCTGCATACGCAGGCTGATACTCCTGCGGACACTCCCTGTATAGACAGGCAAGGATTTATCCCATCTACCCAACAAAGGGAGTGGAGTTTTGTGTGTATGGCCGGTTTTTTTTTTTTATCCCGCCACTAAGGCAGCCATACTCCAGCTTCTGAGAATGTGCATGCTGTGTGTAACGTGTCATCCATACCAATGGCCAAACTGGCCTCTTCCGAAAGCTGGTGAAGGAATTTTACGTGTATGCAAGATGTTATGCGTGCGTTCACACACGAACCTCGATTTATAGTCTCATTCGAAGGATGCTGTCTGAGAGAAAAGCATTTGTACTTCACACATCTTCTTATGGTCCGGACTATACAATCGTTATGGCAACTATTTTGATGTGTAATATCTATCACCAGAAAAAAACGGGAAAGAAACAACTAAATGATTTTGTTTCACCCATTAAATGATTGTCAAGATGATCCACTGTCGCGCATCTGTGTGTGTGTGTGTAAGCATGTCTGTGTGAGGGCAGGGAAAGAAGGGTGGAGAGGGGAGGGGATGGAGGGTGGAGAGGGGAGGGGATGGAGGGTGGAGAGGGGATGGGGATGAAGGGTGGAGGGGGGGGATGGAGGGTGGAGAGGGGAGGGGATGGAGGGTGGAGAGGGGAGGGGATGGAGGGTAGAGAGGGGATGGGGATGGAGGGTGGAGAGGGGAGGGGATGGAGGGTGGAGAGGGGAGGGGATGGAGGGTGGAGAGGGGAGGGGATGGAGGGTGGAGAGGGGATGGAGGGTGGAGAGGGGAGGGGATGGAGGGTGGAGAGGGGATGGAGGGTGGGGAGGGGATGGAGGGTGGAGAGGGGATGGAGGGTGGAGAGGGGAGGGGATGGAGGGTGCAGAGGGGATGGAGGGTGGAGAGGGGAGGGGATGGAGGGTGGAGAGGGGAGGGGATGGAGGGTGGAGAGGGGAGGGGATGGAGGGTGGAGAGGGGATGGAGGGTGGAGAGGGGAGGGGATGGAGGGTGGAGAGGGGAGGGGATGGACGGTGGAGAGGGGATGGGGATGGAGGGTGGAGAGGAGAGGGGATGGAGGGTGGAGAGGGGAGGGCATGGAGGGTGGAGAGGGGAGGGGATGGAGGGTGGAGAGGAGAGGGGATGGAGGGTGGAGAGGGATGGGGATGGAGGGTGGAGAGAGGAGGGGATGGAGGGTGGAGAGGGGAGGGGATGGAGGGTGGAGAGGGGAGGGGATGGAGGTTGGAGAGGGGAGGTGATGGAGGGTGGAGAGGGGAGGGGATGGAGGTTGGAGAGGGGAGGGGATGGAGGGTGGAGAGGGGAGGGGATGGAGGGTGGAGAGAGGAGGGGATGGAGGGTGGAGGAGGGGAGGGGATGGAGGGTGGAGAGGGGATGGAGGTTGGAGAGGGGAGGGGATGGAGGGTGGAGAGGGGAGGGCATGGAGGGTGGAGAGGGGAGGGGATGGAGGGTGGAGAGGGGATGCGGATGGAGGGTGGAGAGGGGAGGGGATGGAGGGTAGAGAGGGGAGGGGATGGAGGGTGGAGATGGGAGGGGATGGAGGGTAGAGAGGGGATGGGGATGGAGGGTGTAGAGGGGAGGTGATGGAGGGTGGAGAGGGGAGGGGATGGAGGGTGGAGAGGGGAGGGGATGGAGGGTGGAGAGGGGAGGGGATGGAGGGTGGAGAGGGGAGGGGATGGAGTGTGGAGAGAGGAGGGGATGGAGGGTGGAGAGGGGAGGGGATGGAGGGTGGAGAGGGGATGGAGGGTGGAGAGGGGAGGGGATGGAGGGTGGAGAGGGTGAGGGGATGGAGGGTGGAGAGCGGAGGGGATGGAGGGTGGAGAGGGGATGGGGATGGAGGGTGGAGAAGGGAGGGGATGGAGGGTGGAGAGGGGAGGGGATGGAGGGTGGAGAGGGGAGGGGATGGAGGGTGGAGAGGGGGAGGGGATGGGAGGGTGGAGAGGAGAGGGGATGGAGGGTGGAGAGGGGAGGGGACGGAGGGTGGAGAGGGGATGAAGGGTGGAGAGGGGAGGGGATGGAGGGTGGAGAGGGGAGGGGATGGAGGGTGGAGAGGGGAGGGGATGGAGGGTGGAGAGGGGAGGGGATGGAGGGTGGAGAGGGGATGGAGGGTGGAGAGGGGATGGGGATGGAGGGTGGAGGAGGGGAGGGGATGGAGGGTGGAGAGGGGAGGGGGATGGAGGGTGGAGAGGGGATGGAGGGTGGAGAGGGGAGGGGATGGAGGGTGGAGAGGGGAGGGGATGGAGGGTGGAGAGTGGAGGGGATGGAGGGTGGAGAGTGGAGGGGATGGAGGGTGGAGAGGTGAGGGGATGGAGGGTGGAGAGCGGAGGGGATGGAGGGTGGAGAGGGGAGGGGATGGAGGGTGGAGGGGGAGGGGATGGAGGGTGGAGAGGGGATGGAGGGTGGAGAGGGAAGGGGATGGAGGGTGGAGAGGGGAGGGGATGGAGGGTGGGAGAGGGGAGGGGATGGAGGGTGGAGAGGGGATGGGGATGGAGGGTGGAGATGAGAGGGGATGGAGGGTGGAGAGGGGAGGGCATGGAGAGTGGAGAGGGGAGGGGGTGGAGGGTGGAGAGGGGATGGGGATGGAGGGTGGAGAGGGGAGGGGATGGAGGGTAGAGAGGGGATGGGGATGGAGGATGGAGAGGGGAGGGGATGGAGGGTAGAGAGGGGAGGGGATGGAGGGTGGAGAGTTGAGGGGATGGAGGGTAGAGAGGGGATGGGGATGGAGGGTGGAGAGGGGAGGGGATGGAGGGTAGAGAGGGAAGGGGATGGAGGGTGGAGAGGGGAGGGGATGGAGGGTAGAGAGGGGAGTGGATGGAGGGTGGGGAGGGGATGGGGATGGAGGGTGGAGAGGGGAGGGGATGGAGGGTGGAGAGGGGAGGGGATGGAGGGTGGAGAGGGGAGGGGATGGAGGGTAGAGAGGGGAGGGGATGGAGGGTGGAGAGGGGAGGGGATGGAGGTTGGAGGGGAGGGGATGGAGGGTGGAGAGGGGAGAGGATGGAGGGTAGTGAGGGGAGGGGATGGAGGGTGGAGAGGGGAGGGGATGGAGGAATCTGTTGGGATGAGTCGCAGCTTAGGAGCGGGGAAAGGGAAAGGAGAGGGGTGGCGTGGCCGATTGAGTTTACTGACGTTAAGTTCATACATGCCCCCCCCCCACCCCACCCCACTCCACCACACCCCACCCCCACCCCACCCCTACCCCACCCCCACCCCACCTTCACCCCCACCCCAACCCCCTTTGATTGAAAGCTTAATTGCTGAATGGATAATAAAACATTTATCATTATGATTGGCATTCTCTCTCTCTCTCTCTCTCTCTCTCTCTCTCTCTCTCTCTCTCTCTCTCTCTCTCTCTCTCTTCTTCTTCTTCTTCTTCTTCTTCTTCTTCTTCTTCTTCTTCTTCTTCTTCTTCTTCTCCTTCTTCTTCTTCTTCTCCTTCTTCTTCTTCTTCTACCTCCTAATCACCGCAAATATTTCACCATTTGCCCATGCTCTCATTTTCTTCTTTCTTCTTTCTGGCAAGCTCATCGTCAGAATTCAGCTCATGCATATTCACCTCAAAATACCATACCGTTCTCCCACAGAATTGACAGGTCTTTATGTGGATTGTAGGTGTAGCCAGACAGTGAGGTCTCTGTCATGGAAATGTGAGGAATCTCAGGTCCCAATGCCAGTCATTTCGTACATACAGTTGGACGAGTACTTGTGTGATCTGGCCTCGTGTAGGCAGATTCTTTCTTTTCTTTCCTTCCCGCGTACGCAGGCTGATACTCCTGCGGACTCTGCCTGTATAGACAGGCCGTGTCTGTGTCTGTGTCTGTGTCTGTCTGTCTGTCTGTCTGTCTGTCTGTCTGTCTCTCTCTCTCTCTCTCTCTCTCTCTCTCTCTCTCTCTCTCTCTCTCTCTCTCTGTGCAACTCCTTGGTATCTTTTGATTGTCAGATTATTCTAAACATGCTCTTTCCCGCACCCCACTCTGGTCTCTTTCTCCTTCTCCCTCCCTCCCTCCCTCCTCTCTCTCTCTCTCTCTCTCTCTCTCTCTCTCTCTCTCTCTCTCTCTCTCTCTCTCTCTCTCTCACGGTTGACCCAGACGTTTCCCACTGACCGACTTGAATCAAGCAAACTAATGCAGCGCCAGAAACTGGGAGATCACAGGCGGGATATGTTTCTGGAACTGTCTGATTTCCATAAACCTAACGTCAGCTCCCCCAAACTTATTACAATGAACAGTCTGCCAAGTTTGCAGAGCTTTTTTTTTGTGTGTGTGTCGTTGCCTTGGTTACGATAATTATTGAATAGGCCTATAATCACTTTTTTAGGCTGGCGATGAAGTTCAACAGAAACGAACACCAGCAGTCACTGTCTCAAACATTAGAGGTGATAAGGGGAGGGAAACACTGGGCAATTGTTTATGTCTGATTATTTTGAATTATTTATACTGCTTCTGGCTGACGATGTGGCTGTACTTTCTGAGACGGTCGTAGGACTACAAACACAGACAAAAACAGTCTTCAGCGTGCAGCTGCTGCTTTGCAGTTGAAGGTTAATTTGAATAAAAAGTAACATAGTGGTGTTTAGGAAAAGGGGGTTATTCAGCTGCCAGAGAAAGATGGACATTGAACGGGATTGAGATGCCTGTTGTGAATGCATACAGATATTTAGGAATTTATTTTTCAACAAAGCTCAGTTTTGTTGCTGCATGTCGTGACCTTACAAGCAAAGCAAAACAAAAGCTTTATTATGCATTCTGCAAAAGTTATTTAAGCTGAAATGTAACTCTCCTTCTTGCTTTTTTAAGTTATTTGACTCACAGGTTCAATCTATTGCTCAGTATGGGGCAGAGTTATGGGGACTTGACAATGCAGCACAGCATTGTGAAAAACTGCATCTATTTGCTATTAAACGATTCCTAGGCGTTGAAACGCGAACACCTAATGACCAGGGGCGGTATGCAGATAGGCCCGATAAATCGTCTATCGAACCGATTGCGGTAGTCGGCTCGATAATGCGGAAAAATTCTAATGCAGGAAACCACGATAGAGACCTGTCCCCCCTATAAGTTTATAGGTGGTACCTCCCTCCGATATCTCGTCTTTCGGTCCGATATCTATGTTGACAAGATGGCAGCCGCGTTTGCCGCCCTGAGAATGCGGAGACGTCGAATGTTGCGAAGAGAACGTATTTTTCGAGACAGACTGCATCCACTGGACAGATACGATGATGTCGAACTGTACTCGAAATTTAGAATCAGGCGACAAGACATTCTGCAGCTGACAGATTCAATTGCAGAGACAATTGAACTGTCCAACGGCAGGGCAGCTTGACCCAGTGTCCGTGAAATTCGGTTTCCGCGCCCTCTTCCCCTCGGCCATTTTTGCTGCTAAACTGATGAACGCATGCGCAGCGAGGGCGAAAGTTGGGGAATCCCTGCCAAGTTATTCTTAGAGCAGCCACGGATAACCGATAGTTATTGGAGGCACTGTCGAATGTCCATGCATGCCGAGCTATCAGATGAACTGTCCCACCGATAGATCTCGGTGGGATAGATCCTATCGGACTGTTAAATTATCGGAGGTATCTGCATACCGGCCCTGGTGTATGGAGAAACAAATAGATATCCTATTTACATAAACTCAGCTGTAAAGTGCATCAGGTTTTGGTTAAAACTGACGAGTATGGATGAATGCAGATGACCTTATAAGGCCTACAGAACGCTTTTTGATTTGGATTTGCGAGGGAAGAAAAACTGGGCCTCAACTATTCGCAGTAAATTGTACATGTTTGGGTGTGGATTTGTATGGCTAAATCAAGGCGTGGAAGGAATTAACGAGCTTCTGGTAAGTTTTAAGGAAAGGTTGATTTCGTGCAGGTGGCAAGACTGGAATTTCCATATTAACAATAGTGATAGGTTTAACGTTTACAGAGCCCTTTGCATTGTCCCTGACGTTAAAACACATTTATTGATCAATTTAGACAGGCATTTAAGATACATACTGACAAGATTTAGACTTGGCATTTCTGAAATCGCGGTACATCGTATTCGCTATAGAGCACACAGTGAAAATGAATTAATATGTCCACTTTGTCTAAAAGAGAAGGAAAGTGAGGTACATTTTATTTTATGTTGTCCAGTTCTGTATGACCTAAGAACACAGTACATTCCGTTGAAATATTACAAAGTGCCAAGTCTGTTTAGATTTACATTGCTTATGGCGAGTACGCACGAAAAAAAACAGTCGGGAATCTGTCAATCTATCTTTATAAAGCCTTTAAGCTGCGTTCCATTCTTACTTCTTAAACTTATTACCAAGTGCGTTTTGAATGATTTCACTGCTCACAATTGTCCGTTCTGAGAAATGTTTGTATATATGTATCCCATCATGAGGGGCAATGGCCTAAACATGATTAAACTTTCCGTCTCTCTCTCTCTCTCTCTCTCTCTCCTCTCTCTCTCTCTCTCTCTCTCTCTCTCTCTCTCTCGCCCTTCCCTGCACTCCTTTCGCTCCTGCGTCTATCTCTTTCCCACCCCCACCCCACCCCCCTCTCTCTCTCATTTACTTTTATTTATTTATTTATTCATTTTTAATGATTCCGTATCTAATTGTTGTTCTAGCCACTTTTACATGCTTCCTTTATTGCCTCATTTTATTTTGCATTGTTGACCCTACTCAGGGCGGATGTAAAAAAGCACATCGGTGCTTATCTATTATCCTCGTAAATAAAGAATTTTGTCTTGTCTTGTCTCTCTCTCTCTCTCTCTCTCTCTCTCTCTCTCTCTCTCTCTCTCTCTCTCTCTCTCTTCTACCCTCCCTCTCTCTCTACACACACACACACACACACACAGACACAGAGAGAGAGAGAGAGAGAGAGAGGGGGGGAGAGAGAGAGAGAGGGGGGGGAGAGAGAGAGAGAGAAAGAGAGAGAGAGATTGATTGATTGATTGATTGATTGATCTTTGATACACAAGGATGAAGATTTTAGGCCAAAGCCTAGTCTTACAATCTGTCCTTGTCATACATACATTATTTCAACACATATCATTCACAGAGAGAGAGAGAGAGAGGAGAGAGAGAGAGAGAGAGAGAGGAGGAGAGAGAGAGAGAGAGAGCAAAACGGCACATTTAACCTCTTTCCCAGCCCAGCCAAGTCCCGAGACCCAAAATCAACCCAGAAGCATACAAGACCCTGAGACCAACTGACTGACACCTCACAGGAAACTGGCTGTGAGTATTATTGACTAGGACTGGCCGGTCTGATGATGATGATGAGGAGGAGGATGATGATGATGATCTTTATTTCCAATGGTAACAGATAAGCAAGGTATATGCTTTTTTTTTTACTTGCGGCCCTTGCCCGACTGAGGGACAAAGAGTGACCAGCAACTAACTAAGCATGACTAGCTACTAAACCATACCCAAAAAATCATTCTTTTCTAGAAACAATACATTTTGAAATATAAGCGTGGATGAGCTGTTTCTGCATCAACATTGACGTATACATGAACTTAAAGCAAAAGGAAAGACATTGAAATCACAATCGAGAGTAAAAGAATTGATTACGAAAAAAAGGAAAAGGAAAAAAAGAAGACACACACGCACGCACGCATGCACACACACACACACACACACACACACACACACACACACACACACACACACACACACACACACACAACACAGAGATCCATAGAAAGCGACCCTCCTATTATCAAAGGAGAGAGAGAGAGAGGAGAGAGAGAGAGAGAGAGGGGAGAGAGAGAGAGAGAGAGAGAGAGAGAGATGCTTTTACGATTTTTCTTTTTCCAATATTGGAATACTACCCACAATGGTCTTTAATAACTAGCGACAATTATTTGAAATAGAGCGTCACCAGACAGGTGGCTTACTCTAGCGTAAAACGGTCAGGCTTAATTCCCTTATTGTTGGGTGATTCAAACATAATGCGGTGAAGGCTACATTTGTCATCTACGACTATGTTACCGCCTTTCGTATTTCCCTTCCT
>JAMYXO010002357.1:0-24197 GCA_033310375.1 Conus canariensis | reverse complement strand
TTTTTTCCAAGATAAAGAAAAAGAGTCTCTTTCTGTGTGTTCTAACTTTGTAATTTTTTTTTTTTAATAAAGGAATGTGTATATATTTTTTAAAAAAAAAGTTAATGAATAGGTACAAAAAACACAACAAAAGAGATGGAAATAGGAAGATAAAGAAAGAAATAAGAACGAAATGTAAGACAGGGAGGATTGATGGCCATGAAGACGTTATGAGAAGATGATTATAAATTCGAATAATAGACCTAACTAACTAACTAATTCAGTAATTAATGAATTCTTTTTTCACTTACCCACCGTGCAGACTTCGGCGTTTTGTTTTCCATTTTGTTTATCTCTCTTGCTTTTTTTGGTTCTTTCCTTCCTCCTTCCTTCCTTCCTTCCTTCCTTCCTTCCTTCCTTTCTTTCTTTTCTTTCTTTCTTTCTTTTTTTCTTTACTTTCTTCTTTCCGTATTTTTTTCATTATTTACTCTAGTGTATAATTTGTGACAACGTCATGTTATCCTCAATGAAGTTTAATAATTCACCAAAATCTTTATGCTATATGAAATATTCCTTGTTTTTCTCATTGATTTATTTACGTATATACTTATGACTTATTTATCTTTTCCTTTATATATTTCTTTATTATTTCTTTATTTATTAAGGCATTTATTTTAGGTATGTAGGTAATAATTTGCATATGTATTCAATTTGTGATTTTTACAGAGAGAGAGAGGAGAGAGAGAGAGGAAGAGGAGAGAGAGAGAGAGAGAGAGAGAGAGAGAGAGAGAGAGAGAGAATACAAGAAATGCCAATACTTTAATGTTAGTTTAGACTATTTAGGCCCATTCACAAAAAAGCGGACTATGGAGGAATGGGATGGGGAACGGGTAGGGGTGAGGGCTGGGGGAAATGGAGTGAGGAGGGAGGCAGATATACGAAACTTATGTGGAAACAACGTTGTACAATGAGCCTTTACAAACGTTCGTCATGACATGGATCCCACATCGTGGTATTAAACATATTTGTAACTAATCCTTGGACTGTCAATCACACATAGTAATTAGTCCACTTCACAACTTTCAAATCAACAGTCACGATGGGTCCTAGTGAGGATTTCCTTTCACAAACATCTTTGCTCCAGGTACAAATGATGTGTTGAACTTGGCCACAAACATGGAGGAGATTGACCAAGGTCTTCCCTCTTTCCACAATAGTTGCCATTATTTGTGTGTGAATGTTTGTTGACAAGATTCTGTGTGCTGCTGCACATCACCTTCTGTAGTAAGCTGGCGCTGTCTGTGCCACAAATGCATCGATTTTGAATCACGTTTGGTTGTATTGTTTTCCTGTTCATAGCCTTCAGTATTTTTTACACTAACAGTCATATGCAAATCTGCTTCTGCTACGCACTTTTTCTCACAGTCATGGCACACTCAGTAACTGTGTACTGGCGCCACACAGTTTCATTTGATATGCCGTTCATTGTTTTGAGTGTCATACAAAGACTGGCGAACACAAGCAGGCAAACGATGATCATTGTCAGCTACATGTTTATCAGTAAAAACAATTTTTTCCACTGTCAGCATCAGCAGCATAGAACAACTGGGCACAGTTGGCAAAATTAAACCAGATAGAGATGAAAAGGCTGCCTTGCCTACCCTTGGCTTCTTCTGTGTATCACCAGTGTTGTCCCTGATTACCTGGAGGGGCACTTTTTGCGATACACAGCATGGACACTGTGGTAGTAACGTGACAGGGAATAATCGGTTATAGTATTGAACCTCAGGACGACGACAATGTTGTTTCTTTGCCTTCAGTTTTGAACGGGGATAGCGTCATGTTCTGCAGTGCTGAGTTCAGCATACTTTCTAAAGTTGCCAGGAGACTCCTAACAGGCATACGAACAGACTGTGTAGGAAACACTGAATATTTGAACTAGCTGCTGGTTAGTGCTGGTTAGGGAGGACAAAAGTGAACTTCATAAGGCATAAATTTCTCAATGTACAGTAGGTGTCTCTTAGCAGTGGGGTAAGACATCCGTCTGAAAGGCACGCCTTCAGACGCCCACCCATCCAAAGCTGCAGGTTCGAATCCTGGCCGAGCAAAAAAAAAATGTGAAGAACAAAACAAAATGTGAAGAACAAAACAAAATGTGAAGAACAGTTAATTAGTTATAGATAAGTAGTAAGTAAGGTAGTTAGTTAGTTAGTTAGCCATTTAATTAGTTACTAGTTAGCTCTTTAATAATTAGTTAGTCATGAGAATAGTTTTTTTTTGTTGCTTCTACCAGATTACAAGTAGTAAAGAGCTCTTTCTGTGTGTCTCTAACTTTGTAATTGTCTTTTTTTTAAATCAAGAATGTGTATATACATACATATATATAAAATAAAAAAATAAATGAATAGATACAAAAAAACAACAACAAAGAAGAGATGGAAATAGGAAGATAAAGAAAGAAATAAGAACGAAATGTAAGACAGGGAGGATTGATGTGCATGAAGACGTTATGAGAAGATGATTATAAATTCCGAATATAGACCTAACTAACTAACTAATTCAGTAATTAATGAATTCTTTTTTCACTTACCCACCGTGCAGACTTCGGCGTTTTGTTTTCCATTTTGTTTATCTCTCTTGCTTTTTTGGTTCTTTTCCTTCCCTCCCTTTCCTTCTTCCTTCCTTCCTTTCTTCTTCCTTTCTTTCTTTCTTTCTTTCTTTCTTACTTTCTTTCTTTCCGTATTTTTTTCATTATTTACTCTAGTGGTATAATTGTGACAACGTCTATGTTATCCTCAATGAAGTTTTAATAATTCACCAAAATCTTTATGCTATATGAAATATTCCTTGTTTTTTCTCATTGATTTATTTACGTATATACTTATGTACTTATTTATCTTTTCCTTTATATATTTCTTTATTATTTCTTTATTTATTAAGGCATTTATTTAGTATGTAGGTTATAATTTGCATATGTATTCATTTGTGACTTTTCGAGAGAGAGAGAGAGAGAGAGAGAGAGAGAGAGAGAGAGAGAGAGAGAGAGAGAGAGAAAGAGAAATACGAATGCCAATACTTTAATGTTGTTTAGACTATTTAGGCCCATTCACAAAAAAGCGGACTATGGAGGAATGGGATGGGGAACTGGGTAGGGGTGAGGGCTGGGGGAAATGGAGTGGAGGAGGGGGGCAGATATACGAAACTTATGTGGAAACAACGTTGTACAATGAGCCTTTCAAACGTTCGTCATGACGGATCCCACATCGTGGTATTAAACATATTTGTACTAATCCTTGGACTGTCAATCACACTTAGTAATAGTCCACTTCACAACTTTCAAAATCAACAGTCACGATGGGTCCTAGTGAGGATTTCCTTTCACAACATCTTTGCTCCAGGTACAATGATGTGTTGAACTTGGCCACAAAACATGGAGGAGATTGACCAAGGTCTTCCCTCTTTCCACAATAGTTGCCATTATTTGTGTGTGAATGTTTTGTTGACAAGATTCTGTGTGCTGCTGCACATCACCTTCTGTAGTGCTAGGCGCGTCATGGCACAACATGCATCGATTTGAATCACGTTTGGTTGTATGTTTTCCTGTTCATAGCCTTCAGTATTTTTACACTAACAGTCATATGCAAATCTGCTTCTGCTACGCACTTTTTCTCACAGTCATGGCACACTATCAGTAACTGTGTACTGGCGCCACACAGTTTCATTTTGATATGCCGTTCATTGTTTTGAGTGTCATACAAAGACTGGCGAACACAAGCAGGCAAACGATGAATCATTGTCAGCTACATGTTTATCAGTAAAAACAATTTTTTCACTGTCAGCATCAGCAGCATAGAACAAACTGGGCACAGTTGCAAAAATAAACCAGATAGAGAGAAAAGGCTGCCTGCCTACCCTTGGCTTCTTCTGTGTATCACAGTGTTGTCCTGATTACCTGGAGGGGCACTTTTTGCGATACACAGCATGGACACTGTGGTAGTAACGTGACAGGGATAATCGGTTATAGTATTGAACTCAGGACGACGACAATGTGTTCTTTTGCCTTCAGTTTTGAACGGGGATAGCGTCATGTTCTGCAGTGCTGAGTTCAGCATACTTTCAAAGTTGCCAGGAGACTCCTAACAGGCATACGAACAGACTTGTGTAGGAAACAACTGAATATTTGAACTAGCTGCTGGTTAGTGCTGGTAGGGAGGAACAAAAGTGAACTTCATAGGCATAAATTTCATCAATGGACAGTAGGTGTCTCTTAGCAGTGGGGTAAGACATCCGTCTGAAAAGGCACGCCTTCAGACGCCCACCCATCCAAAGCTGCAGGTTCGAATCCTGGCCGAGCAAAGAAAAAAATGTGAAGACAAAACAAAATGTGAAGAACAAAAAAATGTGAAGAACTTTAATTAGTTAGTTAGATAGTAGTAAGGTAGTTAGTTAGTTAGTTAGCCATTTAATTAGTA
Source organism: Conus canariensis (assembly GCA_033310375.1). NCBI lineage: Eukaryota > Metazoa > Mollusca > Gastropoda > Neogastropoda > Conidae > Conus > Conus canariensis. The sequence continues at coordinate 19,746 of JAMYXO010002357.1, read as the reverse complement.
CTTAGTTAGCTCTTTAATTAATAGTTAGTTCATGAGAATAGGTTTTTTTTTTGTTGCTTCTACCAGATTACAAGTAGTAAAGAGTCTCTTTCTGTGTGTCTCTAACTTTGTAATTGTCTTTTTTTTTAAAATCAAGGAATGTGTATATACATACATATATAAGAAAATAAAAGAATAAATGAATAGAGTACAAAAAAACAACAACAAAGAAGAGAGGGAAATAGGAAGATAAAGAAAGAAATAAGAACGAAATGTAAGACAGGGAGGATTGATGTGCCATGAAGACGTTATGAGAAGATGATTATAAATTCCGAATAATAGACCTAACTAACTAACTAATTCAGTAATTAATGAATTCTTTTTTCACTTACCCACCGTGCAGACTTCGGCGTTTTGTTTTCCATTTTGTTTATCTCTCTTGCTTTTTTGGTTCTTTTCCTTCCATCCTTCCTCCTTCCTTCCTTCCTTCCTTCCTTCTTCCTTCTTCTTTCTTTCTTTCTTTCTTTCTTTCTTCTTTCTTTCTTCTTTCTTTCCGTATTTTTTTCATTATTTACTCTAGTCGTATAATTGTGACAACGTCTATGTTATCCTCAATGAAGTTTTAATAATTCACCAAAATCTTTATGCTATATGAAATATTCCTTGTTTTTTCTCATTGATTTATTTACGTATATACTTATGACTTATTTATCTTTTCCTTTATATATTTCTTTATTATTTCTTTATTTATTAAGGCATTTATTTACGTATGTAGGTATAATTTGCATATGTATTCAATTTGTGACTTTACAGAGAGAGAGGAGAGAGAGAGAGAGAGAGAGAGAGAGAGAGAGAAGGAGACGAGAGAGAGAGAATACGAATGCCAATACTTTAATGTTGTTTAGACTATTTAGGCCCATTCACAAAAAAGCGGACTATGGAGGAATGGGATGGGGAACTGGGTAGGGGTGAGGGCTGGGGGAAATGGAGTGAGGAGGGAGGCAGATATACGAAACTTATGTGGAAACAACGTTGTACAATGAGCCTTTACAAACGTTCGTCACTGACATGGATCCCACATCGTGGTATTAAACATATTTGTAACTAATCCTTGGACTGTCAATCACACATAGTAATAGTCCACTTCACAACTTTCAAAATCAACAGTCACGATGGGTCCCAGTGAGGATTTCCTTTCACAACATCTTTGCTCCAGGTACAAATGATGTGTTGAACTTGGCCACAAACATGGAGGAGATTGACCAAGGTCTTCCCTCTTTCCACAATAGTTGCCATTATTTGTGTGTGAATGTTTTGTTGACAAGATTCTGTGTGCTGCTGCACATCACCTTCTGTAGTAAGCTAGGCGCTGTCTGTGCCACAAATGCATCGATTTTGAATCACGTTTGGTTGTATTGTTTTCCTGTTCATAGCCTTCAGTATTTTTTACACTAACAGTCATATGCAAATCTGCTTCTGCTACGCACTTTTTCTCACAGTCATGGCACACTATCAGTAACTGTGTACTGGCGCCACACAGTTTCATTTTGATATGCCGTTCATTGTTTTGAGTGTCATACAAAGACTGGCGAACACAAGCAGGCAAACGATGATCATTGTCAGCAACATGTTTCATCAGTAAAACAAATTTTTTCACTGTCAGCATCAGCAGCATAGAACAAACTGGGCACAGTTGCAAAAATAAACCAGATAGAGATGAAAAGGCTGCCTTGCCTACCCTTGGCTTCTTCTGTGTATCACAGTGTTCCCTGATTAACTGGAGGGGGCACTTTTTGCGATACACAGCATGGACACTGTGGTAGTAACGTGACAGGGAATATCGGTTATAGTATTGAACCTCAGGACGACGACAATGTTGTTTCTTTTGCCTTCAGTTTTGAACGGGGATAGCGTCATGTTCTGCAGTGCTGAGTTCAGCATACTTTCTAAAGTTGCCAGGAGGGCTCCTAACAGGCATACGAACAGACTTGTGTAGGAATCAACTGAATATTTGAACTAGCTGCTGGTTAGTGCTGGTTAGGGAGGAACAAAAGTGAACTTCATAAGGCAAAATTTCTCAAGTACAGTAGGTGTCTCTTAGCACTGGGGTAAGACATCCGTCTGAAAAGGCACGCCTTCAGACGCCCACCCATCCAAAAGCTGCAGGTTCGAATCTGGCCGAGCAAAGAAAAAAATGTGAAGAACAAAACAAAATGTGAAGAACAAAACAAAATGTGAAGAACAGTTAATTATTAGTTAGATAAGTAGTAAGTAAGTAGTTAGTTAGTTAGTTAGCCATTTAATTAGTTACTTAGTTAGCTCTTTAATTAATTAGTTAGTTCATGAGAATAGGTTTTTTTTTTGTTGCTTCTACCAGATTACAAGTAGTAAAGAGTCTCTTTCTGTGTGTGTCTAACTTTGTAATTGTCTTTTTTTTTAAATCAAGGAATGTGATATATAATAAAATAAAAAGAATAAATGAATAGAGTACAAAAAAAAACAACAAAGAAGAGATGGAAATAGGAAGATAAAGAAAGAAATAAGAACGAAATGTAAGACAGGGAGGATTGATGTGCCATGAAGACGTTATGAGAAGATGATTATAAATTCCGAATAATAGACCTAACTAACTAACTAATTCAGTAATTAATGAATTCTTTTTTCACTTACCCACCGTGCAGACTTCGGCGTTTTGTTTTCCATTTTGTTTATCTCTCTTGCTTTTTTGGTTCTTTTCCTTCCTCCTTCCTTCCTTCCTTCCTTCCTTCCTTCCTTCCTTTCTTTTCTTTCTTTCTTTCTTTCTTACTTTCTTTCTTTCCGTATTTTTTTCATTATTTACTCTAGTCGTATAATTGTGACAACGTCTATGTTATCCTCAATGAAGTTTTAATAATTCACCAAAATCTTTATGCTATATGAAATATTCCTTGTTTTTTCTCATTGATTTATTTACGTATATACTTATGTACTTATTTATCTTTTCCTTTATATATTTCTTTATTATTTCTTTATTTATTAAGGCATTTATTTACGTATGTAGGTAATAATTTGCATATGTATTCAATTTGTGACTTTTCAGAGAGAGAGAGGAGAGAGAGAGAGAGAGAGAGAGAGAGAGAGAGAGAGAGAGATAAAACGAATGCCAATACTTTAATGTTGTTTAGACTATTTAGGCCCATTCACAAAAAAGCGGACTATGGAGGAATGGGATGGGGAACTGGGTAGGGGTGAGGGCTGGGGGAAAATGGAGTGAGGAGGGAGGCAGATATACGAAACTTATGTGGAAACAACGTTGTACAATGAGCCTTACAAACGTTCGTCATGACATGGATCCCACATCGTGGTATTAAACATATTTGTAACTAATCCTTGGACTGTCAATCACACATAGTAATAGTCCACTTCACAACTTTCAAAATCAACAGTCACGATGGGTCCTAGTGAGGATTTCCTTTCACAACATCTTTGCTCCAGGTACAAATGATGTGTTGAACTTGGCCACAAACATGGAGGAGATTGACCAAGGTCTTCCCTCTTTCCACAATAGTTGCCATTATTTGTGTGTGAATGTTTTGTTGACAAGATTCTGTGTGCTGCTGCACATCACCTTCTGTAGTAAGCTAGGCGCTGTCTGTGCCACAAATGCATCGATTTTGAATCACGTTTGGTTGTATTGTTTTCCTGTTCATAGCCTTCAGTATTTTTTACACTAACAGTCATATGCAAATCTGCTTCTGCTACGCACTTTTTCTCACAGTCATGGCACACTATCAGTAACTGTGTACTGGCGCCACACAGTTTCATTTTGATATGCCGTTCATTGTTTTGAGTGTCATACAAAGACTGGCGAACACAAGCAGGCAAACGATGATCATTGTCAGCTACATGTTATCAGTAAAAACAATTTTTTCACTGTCAGCATCAGCAGCATAGAACAAACTGGGCACAGTTGGCAAAAATAACCAGATAGAGATGAAAAGGCTGCCTTGCCTACCCTTGGCTTCTTCTGTGTATCACAGTGCTTTCCCTGATTAACTGGAGGGGGCACTTTTTGCGATACACAGCATGGACACTGTGGTAGTAACGTGACAGGGAATAATCGGTTATAGTATTGAACCTCAGGACGACGACAATGTTGTTTCTTTTGCCTTCAGTTTTGAACGGGGATAGCGTCATGTTCTGCAGTGCTGAGTTCAGCATACTTTCTAAAGTTGCCAGGAGACTCCTAACAGGCATACGAACAGACTTGTGTAGGAATCAACTGAATATTTGAACTAGCTGCTGGTTAGTGCTGGTTAGGGAGGAACAAAAGTGAACTTCATAAGGCATAAATTTCTCAAGGTACAGTAGGTGTCTCTTAGCATGGGGTAAGACATCCGTCTGAAAAGGCACGCCTTCAGACGCCCACCCATCCAAAAGCTGCAGGTTCGAATCCTGGCCGAGCAAAGAAAAAAATGTGAAGAACAAAACAAAATGTGAAGAACAAACAAAATGTGAAGAACAGTTAATTAGTTAGTTAGATAAGTAGTAAGTAAGTAGTTAGTTAGTTAGTTAGCCATTTAATTAGTTACTTAGTTAGCTCTTTAATTAATTAGTTAGTTCATGAGAATAGGTTTTTTTTTGTTGCTTCTACCAGATTACAAGTAGTAAAGAGTCTCTTTCTGTGTGTGTCTAACTTTGTAATTGTCTTTTTTTTTTAAATCAAGGAATGTGTATAAAACTAAGTAAAATAAAAAGAATAAATGAATAGAGTACAAAAAAACAACAACAAAGAAGAGATGGAAATAGGAAGATAAAGAAAGAAATAAGAACGAAAGTAAGACAGGGAGGATTGATGTGCCATGAAGACGTTATGAGAAGATGATTATAAATTTCGAATAATAGACCAACTAACTAACAAAATTCAGTAATTAATGAATTCTTTTTTCACTTACCCACCGTGCAGACTTCGGCGTTGTTTTCCATTTGTTTATCTCTCTTGCTTTTTGGTTCTTTTCCTTCATCCTTCCCTCCTTCCTTCCTTCCTTCCTTCCTTCCTTCCTTTCTTTCTTTCTTTCTTTCTTTCTTCTTACTTTCTTTCTTTCCGTATTTTTTTCATTATTTACTCTAGTCGTATAATTGTGACATCGTCTATGTTATCCTCAATGAAGTTTTAATAATTCACCAAATCTTTATGCTATATGAAATATTTCCTGTTTTTTCTCATTGTTTATTTACGTATATACTTATGATTATTTATCTTATTCCTTTATATATTTCTTTATTATTTCTTTATTTATTAAGGCATTTATTTAGTATGTAGGTAATAATTTGCATATGTATTCAATTTGTGACTTTTCAGAGAGAGAGTAAGAGAGAGAGAAGAGAGGGAAGAGAGAGAGAGAGAGAGAGAGAATACGAATGCCAATACCTTAATGTTGTTTAGACTATTTAGGCCCATTCACAAAAAGCGGACAAATGGGGAATGGATGGGGAACTGGGTAGGGGTGAGGGCTGGGGAAATGGAGTGAGGAGGGAGGCAGATATACGAAACTTATGTGGAAACAACGTTGTACAATGAGCCTTTACAAACGTTCGTCATGACATGGATCCCACATCGTGGTATTAAACATATTTGTAACTAATCCTTGGACTGTCAATCACACATAGTAATAGTCCACTTCACAACTTTCAAAATCAACAGTCACGATGGGTCCTAGTGAGGATTTCCTTTCACAACATCTTTGCTCCAGGTACAAATGATGTGTTGAACTTGGCCACAAACATGGAGGAGATTGACCAAGGTCTTCCCTCTTTCCACAATAGTTGCCATTATTTGTGTGTGAATGTTTTGTTGACAAGATTCTGTGTGCTGCTGCACATCACCTTCTGTAGTAAGCTAGGCGCTGTCTGTGCCACAAATGCATCGATTTTGAATCACGTTTGGTTGTATTGTTTTCCTGTTCATAGCCTTCAGTATTTTTTACACTAACAGTCATATGCAAATCTGCTTCTGCTACGCACTTTTTCTCACAGTCATGGCACACTATCAGTAACTGTGTACTGGCGCCACACAGTTTCATTTTGATATGCCGTTCATTGTTTTGAGTGTCATACAAAGACTGGCGAACACAAGCAGGCAAACGATGATCATTGTCAGCAACATGTTCATCAGTAAAAACAATTTTTTCACTGTCAGCATCAGCAGCATAGAACAAACTGGGCACAGTTGGCAAAAATTAACCAGATAGAGATGAAAAGGCTGCCTTGCCTACCCTTGGCTTCTTCTGTGTATCACAGTGCTATCCCTGATTAACTGGAGGGGGCACTTTTGCGATACACAGCATGGACACTGTGGTAGTAACGTGACAGGGAATAATCGGTTATAGTATTGAACCTCAGGACGACGACAATGTTGTTTCTTTTGCCTTCAGTTTTGAACGGGGATAGCGTCATGTTCTGCAGTGCTGAGTTCAGCATACTTTCTAAAGTTGCCAGGAGACTCCTAACAGGCATACGAACAGACTTGTGTAGGAATCAACTGAATATTTGAACTAGCTGCTGGTTAGTGCTGGTTAGGGAGGAACAAAAGTGAACTTCATAAGGCATAAATTTCTCAAGGTACAGTAGGTGTCTCTTAGCACTGGGGTAAGACATCCGTCTGAAAAGGCACGCCTTCAGACGCCCACCCATCCAAAAGCTGCAGGTTCGAATCCTGGCCGAGCAAAGAAAAAAATGTGAAGAACAAAACAAAATGTGAAGAACAAAACAAAATGTGAAGAACAGTTAATTAGTTAGTTAGATAAGTAGTAAGTAAGCTAGTTAGTTAGTTAGTTAGCCATTTAATTAGTTACTTAGTTAGCTCTTTAATTAATTAGTTAGTTCATGAGAATAGGTTTTTTTTTTTGTTGCTTCTACCAGATTACAAGTAGTAAAGAGTCTCTTTCTGTGTGTGTCTAACTTTGTAATTGTCTTTTTTTTTAAAATCAAGGAATGATGTATATAAGAAAATAAAAGAATAAATGAATAGAGTACAAAAAAAAAACAAAGAAGAGAATGGAAATAGGAAGATAAAGAAAGAAATAAGAACGAAATGTAAGACAGGGAGGATTGATGTGCCATGAAGACGTTATGAGAAGATGATTATAAATTCCGAATAATAGACCTAACTAACTAACTAATTCAGTAATTAATGAATTCTTTTTTCACTTACCCACCTGCAGACTTCGGCGTTTTGTTTTCCATTTTGTTTATCTCTCTTGCTTTTTTGGTTCTTTTCCTTCCATCCTTCCTTCCTTCCTTCCTTCCTTCTTCCTTCCTTCCTTCCTTCTCTTTCTTTCTTTCTTTCTTTCTTTTCTTTCTTTCTTACTTTCTTTCTTTCCGTATTTTTTTCATTATTTACTCTAGTCGTATAATTGTGACAACGTCTATGTTATCCTCAATGAAGTTTTAATAATTCACCAAAATCTTTATGCTATATGAAATATTCCTTGTTTTTTCTCATTGATTTATTTACGTATATACTTATGAACTTATTTATCTTTTCCTTTATATATTTCTTTATTATTTCTTTATTTATTAAGGCATTTATTTACGTATGTAGGTAATAATTTGCATATGTGTTCAATTTGTGACTTTCAGAGAGAGAGAGAGAGAGAGAGAGAGAGAGAGAGAGAGAGAGAGAGAGAGAGAGAGAGAGAGAATACGAATGCCAATACTTTAATGTTGTTTAGACTATTTAGGCCCATTCACAAAAAAGCGGACTATGGAGGAATGGGATTGGGGAACTGGGTAGGGGTGAGGGCTGGGGGAAATGGAGTGAGGAGGGAGGCAGATATACGAAACTTATGTGGAAACAACGTTGTACAATGAGCCTTTACAAACGTTCGTCATGACATGGATCCCACATCGTGGTATTAAACATATTTGTAACTAATCCTTGGACTGTCAATCACACATAGTAATAGTCCACTTCACAACTTTCAAAATCAACAGTCACGATGGGTCCTAGTGAGGATTTCCTTTCACAACATCTTTGCTCCAGGTACAAATGATGTGTTGAACTTGGCCACAAACATGGAGGAGATTGACCAAGGTCTTCCCTCTTTCCACAATAGTTGCCATTATTTGTGTGTGAATGTTTTGTTGACAAGATTCTGTGTGCTGCTGCACATCACCTTCTGTAGTAAGCTAGGCGCTGTCTGTGCCACAAATGCATCGATTTTGAATCACGTTTGGTTGTATTGTTTTCCTGTTCATAGCCTTCAGTATTTTTTACACTAACAGTCATATGCAAATCTGCTTCTGCTACGCACTTTTTCTCACAGTCATGGCACACTATCAGTAACTGTGTACTGGCGCCACACAGTTTCATTTTGATATGCCGTTCATTGTTTTGAGTGTCATACAAAGACTGGCGAACACAAGCAGGCAAACGATGATCATTGTCAGCAACATGTTCATCAGTAAAAACAATTTTTTCACTGTCAGCATCAGCAGCATAGAACAAACTGGGCACAGTTGGCAAAAATTTACCAGATAGAGATGAAAAGGCTGCCTTGCCTACCCTTGGCTTCTTCTGTGTATCACAGTGCTATCCCTGATTAACTGGAGGGGGCACTTTTTGCGATACACAGCATGGACACTGTGGTAGTAACGTGACAGGGAATAATCGGTTATAGTATTGAACCTCAGGACGACGACAATGTTGTTTCTTTTGCCTTCAGTTTTGAACGGGGATAGCGTCATGTTCTGCAGTGCTGAGTTCAGCATACTTTCTAAAGTTGCCAGGAGACTCCTAACAGGCATACGAACAGACTTGTGTAGGAATCAACTGAATATTTGAACTAGCTGCTGGTTAGTGCTGGTTAGGGAGGAACAAAAGTGAACTTCATAAGGCATAAATTTCTCAAGGTACAGTAGGTGTCTCTTAGCACTGGGGTAAGACATCCGTCTGAAAAGGCACGCCTTCAGACGCCCACCCATCCAAAAGCTGCAGGTTCGAATCCTGGCCGAGCAAAGAAAAAAATGTGAAGAACAAAACAAAATGTGAAGAACAAAACAAAATGTGAAGAACAGTTAATTAGTTAGTTAGATAAGTAGTAAGTAAGCTAGTTAGTTAGTTAGTTAGCCATTTAATTAGTTACTTAGTTAGCTCTTTAATTAATTAGTTAGTTCATGAGAATAGGTTTTTTTTTGTTGCTTCTACCAGATTACAAGTAGTAAAGAGTCTCTTTCTGTGTGTGTCTAACTTTGTAATTGTCTTTTTTTTTAAAATCAAGGAATGTGTATATAAGAAAATAAAAAGAATAAATGAATAGAGTACAAAAAAAAAACAACAAAGAAGAGATGGAAATAGGAAGATAAAGAAAGAAATAAGAACGAAATGTAAGACAGGGAGGATTGATGTGCCATGAAGACGTTATGAGAAGATGATTATAAATTCCGAATAATAGACCTAACTAACTAACTAATTCAGTAATTAATGAATTCTTTTTTCACTTACCCACCGTGCAGACTTCGGCGTTTTGTTTTCCATTTTGTTTATCTCTCTTGCTTTTTTGGTTCTTTTCCTTCCATCCTTCCTTCCTTCCTTCCTTCCTTCCTTCCTTCCTTCCTTCCTTCTTCTTTCTTTCTTTCTTTCTTTCTTTCTTACTTTCTTTCTTTCCGTATTTTTTTCATTATTTACTCTAGTCGTATAATTGTGACAACGTCTATGTTATCCTCAATGAAGTTTTAATAATTCACCAAAATCTTTATGCTATATGAAATATTCCTTGTTTTTTCTCATTGATTTATTTACGTATATACTTATGAACTTATTTATCTTTTCCTTTATATATTTCTTTATTATTTCTTTATTTATTAAGGCATTTATTTACGTATGTAGGTAATAATTTGCATATGTGTTCAATTTGTGACTTTCAGAGAGGAGAGAGAGAGAGAGAGAGAGAGAGAGAGAGGAGAGAGAGAGAGAGAGAGAGAGAATACGAATGCCAATACTTTAATGTTGTTTAGACTATTTAGGCCCATTCACAAAAAAGCGGACTATGGAGGAATGGGATTGGGGAACTGGGTAGGGGTGAGGGCTGGGGAAATGGAGTGAGGAGGGAGGCAGATATACGAAACTTATGTGGAAACAACGTTGTACAATGAGCCTTTACAAACGTTCGTCATGACATGGATCCCACATCGTGGTATTAAACATATTTGTAACTAATCCTTGGACTGTCAATCACACATAGTAATAGTCCACTTCACAACTTTCAAAATCAACAGTCACGATGGGTCCTAGTGAGGATTTCCTTTCACAACATCTTTGCTCCAGGTACAAATGATGTGTTGAACTTGGCCACAAACATGGAGGAGATTGACCAAGGTCTTCCCTCTTTCCACAATAGTTGCCATTATTTGTGTGTGAATGTTTTGTTGACAAGATTCTGTGTGCTGCTGCACATCACCTTCTGTAGTAAGCTAGGCGCTGTCTGTGCCACAAATGCATCGATTTTGAATCACGTTTGGTTGTATTGTTTTCCTGTTCATAGCCTTCAGTATTTTTTACACTAACAGTCATATGCAAATCTGCTTCTGCTACGCACTTTTTCTCACAGTCATGGCACACTATCAGTAACTGTGTACTGGCGCCACACAGTTTCATTTTGATATGCCGTTCATTGTTTTGAGTGTCATACAAAGACTGGCGAACACAAGCAGGCAAACGATGATCATTGTCAGCTACATGTTTATCAGTAAAAACAATTTTTTCACTGTCAGCATCAGCAGCATAGAACAAACTGGGCACAGTTGGCAAAAATAAACCAGATAGAGATGAAAAGGCTGCCTTGCCTACCCTTGGCTTCTTCTGTGTATCACAGTGTTGTCCCTGATTACCTGGAGGGGGCACTTTTTGCGATACACAGCATGGACACTGTGGTAGTAACGTGACAGGGAATAATCGGTTATAGTATTGAACCTCAGGACGACGACAATGTTGTTTCTTTTGCCTTCAGTTTTGAACGGGGATAGCGTCATGTTCTGCAGTGCTGAGTTCAGCATACTTTCTAAAGTTGCCAGGAGACTCCTAACAGGCATACGAACAGACTTGTGTAGGAAACAACTGAATATTTGAACTAGCTGCTGGTTAGTGCTGGTTAGGGAGGAACAAAAGTGAACTTCATAAGGCATAAATTTCTCAATGTACAGTAGGTGTCTCTTGGCAGTGGGGTAAGACATCCGTCTGAAAAGGCACGCCTTCAGACGCCCACCCATCCAAAAGCTGCAGGTTCGAATCCTGGCCGAGCAAAGAAAAAAATGTGAAAACAAAACAAAATGTGAAGAACAAAACAAAATGTGAAGAACAGTTAATTAGTTAGTTAGATAAGTAGTAAGTAAGGTAGTTAGTTAGTTAGTTAGCCATTTAATTAGTTACTTAGTTAGCTCTTTAATTAATTAGTTAGTTCATGAGAATAGGTTTTTTTTTGTTGCTTCTACCAGATTACAAGTAGTAAAGAGTCTCTTTCTGTGTGTCTCTAACTTTGTAATTGTCTTTTTTTTTTAAATCAAGGAATGTGTATATACATATATAAGAAAATAAAAAGAATAAATGAATAGAGTACAAAAAAACAACAACAAAGAAGAGATGGAAATAGGAAGATAAAGAAAGAAATAAGAACGAAATGTAAGACAGGGAGGATTGATGTGCCATGAAGACGTTATGAGAAGATGATTATAAATTCCGAATAATAGACCTAACTAACTAACTAATTCAGTAATTAATGAATTCTTTTTTCACTTACCCACCGTGCAGACTTCGGCGTTTTGTTTTCCATTTTGTTTATCTCTCTTGCTTTTTTGGTTCTTTCCTTCCCTCTTCCTTTCCTTCCTTCCTTCCTTCCTTCTTCTCTCCTTTCCTTTCTTCTTCTTTCTTTCTTTCTTTCTTTCTTTCCGTATTTTTTTCATTATTTACTCTAGTCGTATAATTGTGACAACGTCTATGTTATCCTCAATGAAGTTTTAATAATTCACCAAAATCTTTATGCTATATGAAATATTCCTTGTTTTTTCTCATTGATTTATTTACGTATATACTTATGTACTTATTTATCTTTTCCTTTATATATTTCTTTATTATTTCTTTATTTATTAAGGCATTTATTTACGTATGTAGGTAATAATTTGCATATGTATTCAATTTGTGACTTTTCAGAGAGAGAGAGAGAGAGAGAGAGAGAGAGAGAGAGAGAGAGAGAGAGAGAGAATACGAATGCCAATACTTTAATGTTGTTTAGACTATTTAGGCCCATTCACAAAAAAGCGGACTATGGAGGAATGGGATGGGGGAACTGGGTAGGGGTGAGGGCTGAGGGAAATGGAGTGAGGAGGGAGGCAGATATACGAAACTTATGTGGAAACAACGTTGTACAATGAGCCTTTACAAACGTTCGTCATGACATGGATCCCACATCGTGGTATTAAACATATTTGTAACTAATCCTTGGACTGTCAATCACACATAGTAATAGTCCACTTCACAACTTTCAAAATCAACAGTCACGATGGGTCCTAGTGAGGATTTCCTTTCACAACATCTTTGCTCCAGGTACAAGTGATGTGTTGAACTTGGCCACAAACATGGAGGAGATTGACCAAGGTCTTCCCTCTTTCCACAATAGTTGCCATTATTTGTGTGTGAATGTTTTGTTGACAAGATTCTGTGTGCTGCTGCACATCACCTTCTGTAGTAAGCTAGGCGCTGTCTGTGCCACAAATGCATCGATTTTGAATCACGTTTGGTTGTATTGTTTTCCTGTTCATAGCCTTCAGTATTTTTTACACTAACAGTCATATGCAAATCTGCTTCTGCTACGCACTTTTTCTCACAGTCATGGCACACTATCAGTAACTGTGTACTGGCGCCACACAGTTTCATTTTGATATGCCGTTCATTGTTTTGAGTGTCATACAAAGACTGGCGAACACAAGCAGGCAAACGATGATCATTGTCAGCTACATGTTTATCAGTAAAAACAATTTTTTCACTGTCAGCATCAGCAGCATAGAACAAACTGGGCACAGTTGGCAAAAATAAACCAGATAGAGATGAAAAGGCTGCCTTGCCTACCCTTGGCTTCTTCTGTGTATCACAGTGTTGTCCCTGATTACCTGGAGGGGGCACTTTTTGCGATACACAGCATGGACACTGTGGTAGTAACGTGACAGGGAATAATCGGTTATAGTATTGAACCTCAGGACGACGACAATGTTGTTTCTTTTGCCTTCAGTTTTGAACGGGGATAGCGTCATGTTCTGCAGTGCTGAGTTCAGCATACTTTCTAAAGTTGCCAGGAGACTCCTAACAGGCATACGAACAGACTTGTGTAGGAAACAACTGAATATTTGAACTAGCTGCTGGTTAGTGCTGGTTAGGGAGGAACAAAAGTGAACTTCATAAGGCATAAATTTCTCAATGTACAGTAGGTGTCTCTTGGCAGTGGGGTAAGACATCCGTCTGAAAAGGCACGCCTTCAGACGCCCACCCATCCAAAAGCTGCAGGTTCGAATCCTGGCCGAGCAAAGAAAAAAATGTGAACAAAACAAAATGTGAAGAACAAAACAAAATGTGAAGAACAGTTAATTAGTTAGTTAGATAAGTAGTAAGTAAGGTAGTTAGTTAGTTAGTTAGCCATTTAATTAGTTACTTAGTTAGCTCTTTAATTAATTAGTTAGTTCATGAGAATAGGTTTTTTTTTGTTGCTTCTACCAGATTACAAGTAGTAAAGAGTCTCTTTCTGTGTGTCTCTAACTTTGTAATTGTCTTTTTTTTTAAATCAAGGAATGTGTATATACATACATATATAAGAAAATAAAAAGAATAAATGAATAGAGTACAAAAAAACAACAACAAAGAAGAGATGGAAATAGGAAGATAAAGAAAGAAATAAGAACGAAATGTAAGACAGGGAGGATTGATGTGCCATGAAGACGTTATGAGAAGATGATTATAAATTCCGAATAATAGACCTAACTAACTAACTAATTCAGTAATTAATGAATTCTTTTTTCACTTACCCACCGTGCAGACTTCGGCGTTTTGTTTTCCATTTTGTTTATCTCTCTTGCTTTTTTGGTTCTTTTCCTTCCCTCCTTCCTTCCTTCCTTCCTTCCTTCCTTCCTTCCTTTCCTTTCTTTCTTTCTTTCTTTCTTTCTTACTTTCTTTCTTTCCGTATTTTTTTCATTATTTACTCTAGTCGTATAATTGTGACAACGTCTATGTTATCCTCAATGAAGTTTTAATAATTCACCAAAATCTTTATGCTATAGAAATATTCCTTGTTTTTTCTCATTGATTTATTTACGTATATACTTATGTACTTATTTATCTTTTCCTTTATATATTTCTTTATTATTTCTTTATTTATTAAGGCATTTATTTAGTATGTAGGTAATAATTTGCATATGTATTCAATGTGATTAGAGAGAGAGAGAGAGAGAGAGGAGAGAGAGAGAGAGAAGAGAGAGAGAGAGAGAATACGAATGCCAATACTTTAATGTTGTTTAGACTATTTAGGCCCATTCACAAAAAAGCGGACTATGGAGGAATGGGATGGGGGAACTGGGTAGGGGTGAGGGCTGGGGAAATGGAGTGAGGAGGGAGGCAGATATACGAAACTTATGTGGAAACAACGTTGTACAATGAGCCTTTACAAACGTTCGTCATGACATGGATCCCACATCGTGGTATTAAACATATTTGTAACTAATCCTTGGACTGTCAATCACACATAGTAATAGTCCACTTCACAACTTTCAAAATCAACAGTCACGATGGGTCCTAGTGAGGATTTCCTTTCACAACATCTTTGCTCCAGGTACAAGTGATGTGTTGAACTTGGCCACAAACATGGAGGAGATTGACCAAGGTCTTCCCTCTTTCCACAATAGTTGCCATTATTTGTGTGTGAATGTTTTGTTGACAAGATTCTGTGTGCTGCTGCACATCACCTTCTGTAGTAAGCTAGGCGCTGTCTGTGCCACAAATGCATCGATTTTGAATCACGTTTGGTTGTATTGTTTTCCTGTTCATAGCCTTCAGTATTTTTTACACTAACAGTCATATGCAAATCTGCTTCTGCTACGCACTTTTTCTCACAGTCATGGCACACTATCAGTAACTGTGTACTGGCGCCACACAGTTTCATTTTGATATGCCGTTCATTGTTTTGAGTGTCATACAAAGACTGGCGAACACAAGCAGGCAAACGATGATCATTGTCAGCTACATGTTTATCAGTAAAAACAATTTTTTCACTGTCAGCATCAGCAGCATAGAACAAACTGGGCACAGTTGGCAAAAATAAACCAGATAGAGATGAAAAGGCTGCCTTGCCTACCCTTGGCTTCTTCTGTGTATCACAGTGTTGTCCCTGATTACCTGGAGGGGGCACTTTTTGCGATACACAGCATGGACACTGTGGTAGTAACGTGACAGGGAATAATCGGTTATAGTATTGAACCTCAGGACGACGACAATGTTGTTTCTTTTGCCTTCAGTTTTGAACGGGGATAGCGTCATGTTCTGCAGTGCTGAGTTCAGCATACTTTCTAAAGTTGCCAGGAGACTCCTAACAGGCATACGAACAGACTTGTGTAGGAAACAACTGAATATTTGAACTAGCTGCTGGTTAGTGCTGGTTAGGGAGGAACAAAAGTGAACTTCATAAGGCATAAATTTCTCAATGTACAGTAGGTGTCTCTTGGCAGTGGGGTAAGACATCCGTCTGAAAAGGCACGCCTTCAGACGCCCACCCATCCAAAAGCTGCAGGTTCGAATCCTGGCCGAGCAAAGAAAAAATGTGAAAAACAAAATGTGAGAAACAAAACAAAATGTGAAGAACAGTTAATTAGTTAGTTAGATAAGTAGTAAGTAAGGTAGTTAGTTAGTTAGTTAGCCATTTAATTAGTTACTTAGTTAGCTCTTTAATTAATTAGTTAGTTCATGAGAATAGGTTTTTTTTTGTTGCTTCTACCAGATTACAAGTAGTAAAGAGTCTCTTTCTGTGTGTCTCTAACTTTGTAATTGTCTTTTTTTTTAAATCAAGGAATGTGTATATACATACATATATAAGAAAATAAAAAGAATAAATGAATAGAGTACAAAAAAACAACAACAAAGAAGAGATGGAAATAGGAAGATAAAGAAAGAAATAAGAACGAAATGTAAGACAGGGAGGATTGATGTGCCATGAAGACGTTATGAGAAGATGATTATAAATTCCGAATAATAGACCTAACTAACTAACTAATTCAGTAATTAATGAATTCTTTTTTCACTTACCCACCGTGCAGACTTCGGCGTTTTGTTTTCCATTTTGTTTATCTCTCTTGCTTTTTTGGTTCTTTTCCTTCCCTCCTTCCTTCCTTCCTTCCTTCCTTTCCTTCCTTCTCTTTCTTTCTTTCTTTCTTTCTTTCTTTCTTTCTTCTTTCTTTCTTTCCGTATTTTTTTCATTATTTACTCTAGTCGTATAATTGTGACAACGTCTATGTTATCCTCAATGAAGTTTTAATAATTCACCAAAATCTTTATGCTATATGAAATATTCCTTGTTTTTTCTCATTGATTTATTTACGTATATACTTATGTACTTATTTATCTTTTCCTTTATATATTTCTTTATTATTTCTTTATTTATTAAGGCATTTATTTACGTATGTAGGTAATAATTTGCATATGTATTCAATTTGTGACTTTTCAGAGGAGAGAGGGGAGAGAGAGAGAGAGAGAGAGAGAGAGAGAGAGAGAGAGAGAGAGAGAGAGAAATACGAATGCCAATACTTTAATGTTGTTTAGACTATTTAGGCCCATTCACAAAAAAGCGGACTATGGAGGAATGGGATTGGGGAACTGGGTAGGGGTGAGGGCTGGGGGAAATGGAGTGAGGAGGGAGGCAGATATACGAAACTTATGTGGAAACAACGTTGTACAATGAGCCTTTACAAACGTTCGTCATGACATGGATCCCACATCGTGGTATTAAACATATTTGTAACTAATCCTTGGACTGTCAATCACACATAGTAATAGTCCACTTCACAACTTTCAAAATCAACAGTCACGATGGGTCCTAGTGAGGATTTCCTTTCACAACATCTTTGCTCCAGGTACAAATGATGTGTTGAACTTGGCCACAAACATGGAGGAGATTGACCAAGGTCTTCCCTCTTTCCACAATAGTTGCCATTATTTGTGTGTGAATGTTTTGTTGACAAGATTCTGTGTGCTGCTGCACATCACCTTCTGTAGTAAGCTAGGCGCTGTCTGTGCCACAAATGCATCGATTTTGAATCACGTTTGGTTGTATTGTTTTCCTGTTCATAGCCTTCAGTATTTTTTACACTAACAGTCATATGCAAATCTGCTTCTGCTACGCACTTTTTCTCACAGTCATGGCACACTATCAGTAACTGTGTACTGGCGCCACACAGTTTCATTTTGATATGCCGTTCATTGTTTTGAGTGTCATACAAAGACTGGCGAACACAAGCAGGCAAACGATGATCATTGTCAGCTACATGTTCATCAGTAAAAACAATTTTTTCACTGTCAGCATCAGCAGCATAGAACAAACTGGGCACAGTTGGCAAAAATTTACCAGATAGAGATGAAAAGGCTGCCTTGCCTACCCTTGGCTTCTTCTGTGTATCACAGTGCTTCCCTGATTAACTGGAGGGGGCACTTTTTGCGATACACAGCATGGACACTGTGGTAGTAACGTGACAGGGAATAATCGGTTATAGTATTGAACCTCAGGACGACGACAATGTTGTTTCTTTTGCCTTCAGTTTTGAACGGGGATAGCGTCATGTTCTGCAGTGCTGAGTTCAGCATACTTTCTAAAGTTGCCAGGAGACTCCTAACAGGCATACGAACAGACTGTGTAGGAATCAACTGAATATTTGAACTAGCTGCTGGTTAGTGCTGGTTAGGGAGGAACAAAAGTGAACTTCATAAGGCATAAATTTCTCAAGGTACAGTAGGTGTCTCTTAGCACTGGGGTAAGACATCCGTCTGAAAAGGCACGCCTTCAGACGCCCACCCATCCAAAAGCTGCAGGTTCGAATCCTGGCCGAGCAAAGAAAAAAATGTGAAGAACAAAACAAAATGTGAAGAACAAAACAAATGTGAAGAACAGTTAATTAGTTAGTTAGATAAGTAGTAAGTAAGCTAGTTAGTTAGTTAGTTAGCCATTTAATTAGTTACTTAGTTAGCTCTTTAATTAATTAGTTAGTTCATGAGAATAGGTTTTTTTTGTTGCTTCTACCAGATTACAAGTAGTAAAGAGTCTCTTTCTGTGTGTGTCTAACTTTGTAATTGTCTTTTTTTTTTAAATCAAGGAATGTGTATATATAAAAGAAATAAAAAGAATAAATGAATAGAGTACAAAAAAAAACAACAAAGAAGAGATGGAAATAGGAAGATAAAGAAAGAAATAAGAACGAAATGTAAGACAGGGAGGATTGATGTGCCATGAAGACGTTATGAGAAGATGATTATAAATTCCGAATAATAGACCTAACTAACTAACTAATTCAGTAATTAATGAATTCTTTTTTCACTTACCCACCGTGCAGACTTCGGCGTTTTGTTTTCCATTTTGTTTATCTCTCTTGCTTTTTTGGTTCTTTTCCTTCTCCTTCCTTCCTTCCTTCCTTCCTTCCTTCTCTTCTTTCTTTCTTTCTTTCTTTCTTTCTTTCTTCTTTCTGTCTTTCGTATTTTTTTCATTATTTACTCTAGTCGTATAATTGTGACAACGTCTATGTTATCCTCAATGAAGTTTTAATAATTCACCAAAATCTTTATGCTATATGAAATATTCCTTGTTTTTTCTCATTGATTTATTTACGTATATACTTATGTACTTATTTATCTTTTCCTTTATATATTTCTTTATTATTTCTTTATTTATTAAGGCATTTATTTACGTATGTAGGTAATAATTTGCATATGTTTCAATTTGTGACTTTTCAGAGAGAGAGAGAGAGAGAGAGAGAGAGAGAGAGAGAGAGAGAGAGAAGTAAGACAATGCCAATACTTTAATGTTGTTTAGACTATTTAGGCCCATTCACAAAAAAGCGGACTATGGAGGAATGGGATGGGGAACTGGGTAGGGGTGAGGGCTGGGGAAATGGAGTGAGGAGGGAGGCAGATATACGAAACTTATGTGGAAACAACGTTGTACAATGAGCCTTTACAAACGTTCGTCATGACATGGATCCCACATCGTGGTATTAAACATATTTGTAACTAATCCTTGGACTGTCAATCACACATAGTAATAGTCCACTTCACAACTTTCAAAATCAACAGTCACGATGGGTCCTAGTGAGGATTTCCTTTCACAACATCTTTGCTCCAGGTACAAATGGATGTGTTGAACTTGGCCACAAACATGGAGGAGATTGACCAAGGTCTTCCCTCTTTCCACAATAGTTGCCATTATTTGTGTGTGAATGTTTTGTTGACAAGATTCTGTGTGCTGCTGCACATCACCTTCTGTAGTAAGCTAGGCGCTGTCTGTGCCACAAATGCATCGATTTTGAATCACGTTTGGTTGTATTGTTTTCCTGTTCATAGCCTTCAGTATTTTTTACACTAACAGTCATATGCAAATCTGCTTCTGCTACGCACTTTTTCTCACAGTCATGGCACACTATCAGTAACTGTGTACTGGCGCCACACAGTTTCATTTTGATATGC
The DNA here is from genome assembly GCA_033310375.1 of Conus canariensis. NCBI lineage: Eukaryota > Metazoa > Mollusca > Gastropoda > Neogastropoda > Conidae > Conus > Conus canariensis. The sequence continues at coordinate 35 of JAMYXO010002357.1, read as the reverse complement.
CGTTCATTGTTTTGAGTGTCATACAAAGACTGGCG
>JAMYXO010002356.1:0-22500 GCA_033310375.1 Conus canariensis | reverse complement strand
CACCTATAACACAATCTCTCTCTCTCTCTCTCTCTCTCTCTCTCCCCCCCCCCCCCCCCCCCCCCCCCCCCCCATTCACGACCAACGATAAAGGAGCCAGCATTCTATTTATTATGTGTGTGTGTATGTGTGAGTGTGAGTGTGTGTGTGTGTGTGTGTGTGTGTGTGTGTGTGTGTGTGTGTTCCATTTGTAATATCAGCCTTATTCATTGGTTACCCCCACCTCCACCCCCAGCAACCGCCATATCCACCAACACCCCTACACACATCATTACTAGGGCAGGGGAGGGGGGAGTAAGTCGATTGATGTAGCAAATGGAGAGACTCAGAGAGTGTAGGAAAAGGGAAGATGATGATAGCTGCAACCTATGTCTGAGGTAAACAGAGGGAGGTAGGGTGGTATGGGTGTGTGTAGGTGGGGGATATTTCAGGCTGGAGCTGCAGAGATGGAATGGTACATACTACTTTTGGACGTTGATGCCATGAGGGTGGACGGTGCCCAGTTTGGCAATGAGATGAGATTCCTGCATAAGGCGTTCCAAGCTGTCACTCTTAGATTGCCAAAGTGCCAAGACTTTGACATGGTTGATGTTGTGTTGGGCATGGTTGAAGTGTAGAGCGACTGGTTTGGGCCGACTGGTTTGGGCCGATGGTGGCCCTCGCATTCTTTCTTAACAAACGGCCCCCCAACCAACAACACCCTCCCACAGCTACACTAGTCAGACTTGCAGAATTAGTCCTCACCCTCAATACTTTTGAATTCAACAACCACACATTCTCACAAATCAGTGGTGTTGCTATGGGAACCAAAATGGGACCATCCTATGCCTGCCTCTTCATGGGACACCTAGAACACCGCCTACTAACCTCTTACACAGGCCCAACACCAGAGCTCTACAAAAGATACATAGATGATGGATTGGGAGCCACATCCATGCCAGAACATGACCTCCAGAATTTCCTCAACTTTGCACAGACCGTCCATCCATCCATCCAGCTGACCTACACCATTTCACAGTCAGTTAATTTCCTGGACATCACTATCTCCCTCAAAGATGGACTGCTTCAAACCTCAGTCTTCTACAAACCTACTGATGCGCACTCATACCTGGACTACACATCTTCCCACCACCAGTCCACTAAAAATAGCATTCCATATTCTGAATTCCTTCGCCTACGCAGACTGTGCTCTAGCGAAGAGGATTTCACTATACAAGCAGCCAAAATGTCTGATTTTTTCACCAACCGTGGATACCCTAGTGCCGTCATCAGTGATGCTCTCAGCCGCACTGCAGCTAAATCCAGAACATCTACTCTGGAAACTAAACCTCCCAAAGAGACAGACAGACCCACTGCCTGCCTTCTCTTCCATCCTCACAATCTGCCCATCTGCAGGATCCTGAAGTCTAACTGGCACATAGTAGAAAATCATAAACCTGCCTTTGAGACCACACCAATGATCACTTTCAAACGTGACAAAAACCTCAACGACCTACTGGTGCGCTCTAAGCTGAACAAAATCTCAACACCTAAGCCACCAGGTACTTTCCCCTGCTCAAAACCCAACTGCAAAATCTGCTCTCTCACCAAACCAGACACCATCCTACATGGCCCCACAGGCTCTTTCACTATTAAACGCACTTTCTCCTGCCAGAGCCACAACATTGTGTATGCCATCCACTGTCAGCTGTGCGGTAAGATCTATGTAGGTGAGACATCTCGCACACTTGAGACGCGCATCTCTGAACACCTGGCCGACATCCGCCACCATCGGCCCAAACCAGTCGCTCTACACTTCAACCATGCCCAACACAACATCAACCATGTCAAAGTCTTGGCACTTTGGCAATCTAAGAGTGACAGCTTGGAACGCCTTATGCAGGAATCTCATCTCATTGCCAAACTGGGCACCGTCCACCCTCATGGCATCAACGTCCAAAAGTAGTATGTACCATTCCATCTCTGCAGCTCCAGCCTGAAATATCCCCCACCTACACACACCCATACCACCCTACCTCCCTCTGTTTACCTCAGACATAGGTTGCAGCTATCATCATTTTCCCTTTTCCTACACTCTCTGAGTCTCTCCATTTGCTACATCAATCGACTTACTCCCCCCTCCCCCTGCCCTAGTAATGATGTGTGTAGGGGTGTTGGTGGATATGGCGGTTGCTGGGGGTGGAGGTGGGGGTAACCAATGAATAAGGCTGATATTACAAATGGAACACACACACACACACACACACACACACTCACACTCACACATACACACACACATAATTAATAGTAGAAAGAAACTCGTGGAGAGCGTGGCAGCAGAGAGTCCTCAGAAGAGAAGCCCCCTTCAAGCAAGTGTTTCGGCCCTTATCTCCTGACACTCTAGGGGGGTTGGGCCACACCCGGTTCATGACTCCGGATGTCCCTCTGCTGCCCCTTTTTTTTTTTTTTTTTTTTTTTTTTTTTGTTTTCCCCATCTTGGGACGAGCCATGGCTGGGATTCGAACCCATGACCCTCTGGACATGCTCATTTTTCACTTAATGACTCGCGCTTTAACCACTGAGCCACAGGGACACCTGATATTTGTAGGGAAATTAAGCCTTATGAAGTTCACTTTTGTTCCTCCTTGACCAGATCCAGCTTGAACACCTCTCTGCCGCTTCTGCCATTGCCTTCAGGGTCTTGGTTTTTTCCTTCCCTGCAACTGAGAGCTGTTTCATGAGGCTGTATGCAGACGTTCCTACAAACCCCCTAGCTCCAATTTCTGCAGTGAGGACTTTGACCTGATAGCCTTCTCTCCTCAGGCTGTTTGCCAGATCAGCATACTTTTCAGTCTTGTAGATTTGAGCTGCCTCCATTCTGTTCTCATATGGCACCGTGAGCTCGATCATGATCAGCTGCTTGGTTGACTTAGAGTGGACTACTATGTCTGGTCTCATGCCACTCTTGCTGATGATCTCTGGATGACTCTTCCATTCTGGGAGGTCTGCAGTGCACTCCCAGTCATCTGCCCCGTCCAGCAGACTCTGCCTGCATGTTTCGAGTGGCACTGTTGTTCTTGGCCATGATTTGCTGCCTCCTGCCGTGAAGAATGTTGCGGGTGCTTTTGGAGTCCTGATTTTCCCTTTTGTGGTATTGGTACTAGCCCAGACTACTTGTACAATCTCTTTGAGCACTTGGTTGTGTCTCCATGTGTACCTTCCTTGAGCCAGGGCTACTTTACATGAGCTTAGGACATGCTCCACTGTTTGTTTTTCATGGCAGAGGGGGCATGCAGGATCGTCTGTTTTCCCCCACTTCACCAGGTTTGCATTTGAGGGCAGAAGGTCATATGCAGATCTGAGAATGAAGCTGATCCTGAGAGGGGCCATGTGCCAAATGTCATTCCAAGTGAGACTTCTTTGGAGTGCATTCTCCCACGTTGTCCATTGCCCTTGCTGGCTCTGCTGGACTGCTTTTTGAAGTCTTTTTTGGTCTTCTTCTTTTCTCATCTCCTGAATCATCATGTCTCTTTTGGCTTTTCCTTTGGCCTTTGACCACCATTCAGTTTTGGTCACCCCCAGTCCTTGTCTGTTGGTCTGTGTGTGTCCTGTTATTTCTCTGATCTTGAGACTTTCTTTTGCAGAATCCATCGCCTCTTGAACTTTCCATTTTCTGCCTGTCTTCAGCTGGGGCTTGATTGCTTCTACCACCTTGTCTCCTGAGTCCTCCAGCATGCTTTGAAGTCTGATCTTCCCTGCTTTGTATTCCTCCAGGATGGATTTCAGTGGTAGTTTCAGCTTTGCTTGGCGACAGTACAGCGCTATGTCAGTCAGACAGGGTGGGACACCAAGCCATTTCCTTGTGAACTTGTTGATTTTGGCTTCCATTGCCTCCACTATGCTGGTGCAGATGTCGTATATCATCAGAGGCCATAGGAGCTTTGGTATCAGCATGAACTGCAGACACCAGACCTTGTATTTGCCAGGGAGCCCACACTGGTCAATGGTCTCCAAGCCTTCCTCCGCCATCTGCTTGGTTTCTTTTGCTCTTTGTGTGTCTTTCAGCGTATCATCATACCATCTTCCAAGGCTCTTGACTGGTTCTTCTGTGACTGTTGGAATGGCCTGGTTGGCAACACTGAAGACCACAGATCCGGCCACTTTTCCTTTCCTCAGTGAGAGACTCCGTGATTTCTTTGGCTTGAACTTCATTCTGGATGAGGCAACTATGTCGTCCAGCCTCTCCAGCACATGACGTGTCTCGTCTTCTCTGGATGAAATCACTGTAGTGTCATCCATGAAGGCCTTGAGAGGAGGCATCTTGTATCCATCGCCAAGGTCTGTTTGTCTCGCGTTGTTTGTTGCTGCTTTCAAGATGAGTTCCATTGCCAGCACGAACAGTATTGGGGAAATTGCACAGCCCATTGCAATACCCACTTCCAAGTTGATCCAGTCTGTTGTGTACTCCTTGGTAGAGAACCGCATTGAGAAGCCATTGAAGTACTTCTTGAGCATGTCGCGGATGTTCTTTGGCACATGGTACATCTCAAGAGCCAACTGTATCATCTCATGGGGCACAGATCCATATGCGTTTGCCAGATCAAGCCACACTACGTCCAGGTCTCTCTTTTCTGTTTTTGCTTTTTGGATTGCGTCCCAGATCATTGTGGCGTGTTCTACACAGCCAGCCACGCCTGGGATGCCACCCTTCTGGACTGACACATCCAAGTACTTGTTTTCCATGAGGTACTTGGTCAGCCTTGCTGCCATGACAGAGAAGAAGATTTTCCCTTCGACGTTCAGTAGTGATATTGGCCTGAACTGGCTGATGTCACTTGAGTTTTGCTCTTTGGGGATGTACACACCATCTGCCGTCATCCACTGGTCGCTGATCTTCTGGTTTCTCCAAGCCGATCGCAGCAGCCTGTGGAGCCACTCCAGCACCTTGGGACATTTCTTGTAAAGCTGGTAAGGTATTCCGTTTGGCCCTGGTGATGATTTGGCTCTGGCTTTGTCGACCACCTTCTTGATTTCCGCCAACGTTGGAGGCTTGCCATTGAACTGTTCCTCAGGGTTGGTTGGCCACACCAGACCTTGAATGTCGAGTGGTGCTTTGCTCTGTGGGTCAGAGTATGTTTTCCTCAGATGCTGCTCAAGAACTCCTTTGTCCACACTTAGGGTCCCAGATTTTGGCTGCTCAAACAGTGTTCTGGCAAACTGGAAGGGGTCTCTGAAGAAGCGCTCTTGTGTCTTCTTCTTTTTGCTCTTCCTCTTCCTCGCAGATTCCGCTTTGCTGAGGGCGCTGTGTTTTTCTTTCAGGTCTTTCCACAGTTTTTCCAAGCCTTGTTTTTCAGCTGGCAGTGCGGTCTTCATTTGCATCTTGAGGTTTTTCTTTTGGACCCTGATCTTGTCCATCTTTTCTTGGCGTCTGGATTTCTTTGGAGGTGTTTTCTCTTTGGGTAGTTTTGCTCCATAGGCGTCTCTACATGTGGCATACACAATGTCCCCATATGTGGCTAGTTTGTGTTCCAGGGTGCTTTTCCCTATCAGTGCATCGAGTCTTTGGACGATTTTTGCATCCAGTTTCTCCCAATCTTCAGTTTCGTTTGCTCGTGGCAGGTTGAGTTTCAGGCGCCTGGCATCGAGGGCCTGTGCAAATTCCTCATCCGAACCAACAGCGTGGATGTCCTTGGCACTGTGGTTTAAATCCTGGCCTTGGTCTTCCGACGTCTTATCTGCTGATGCAGTGCGCTGCTGCTCATTCAGATGAGTCTTCACACATCCCATCTTTGTTCTGTGGATCTTCATGCCACGGGTGGTAGCGAAACGCTTTCCACAGACACATGGATATTCCATTTGGTCCATGTTCATAGTCCGTTTGGGATTTGCAGTCATGATTGGTTGAGCACCGATGGATTCATCATTCTCTCCCCCTTTCGGTGAATCCTGGAGCATCTTTTCCTTTTATTCTTAGTAGCCACATGTTTAAGGCAAAGTGGGGAGCCAGCCCACAGAGCCCTTGGTTTTGGTCTTTCCCAGTGTCCTCCGGTCTTTCCCGGACGTCCTCCGGCCTATTCCCGGAAGTCAATGGTTTACCCATGCATCAGTAGAAAGAAACTCGTGGAGAGCGTGGCAGCAGAGAGTCCTCAGAAGAGAAGCCCCCTTCAAGCAAGTGTTTCGGCCCTTATCTCCTGACACTCTAGGGGGGTTGGGCCACACCCGGTTCATGACTCCGGATGTCCCTCTGCTGCCCCTTTTTTTTTTTTTTTTTTTTTGTTTTCCCCATCTTGGGACGAGCCATGGCTGGGATTCGAACCCATGACCCTCTGGACATGCTCATTTTTCACTTAATGACTCGCGCTTTAACCACTGAGCCACAGGGACACCTGATATTTGTAGGGAAATTAAGCCTTATGAGTTCACTTTTGTTCCTCCTTGACCAGATCCAGCTTGAACACCTCTCTGCCGCTTCTGCCATTGCTTTCAGGGCTCTGGTTTTTTCCTTCCCTGCAACTGAGAGCTGGCTCCTTTATCGTTGGTCGTGAAAGGGGGGGGGGGGGAGAGAGAGAGAGAGAGAGAGAGATTGTGTATAGGTGTGAATATGTTGCCCCTCCCCCTCCCACAGTAAGTACGTAAACCCATCCCCTTCTTCCCTCCACCCTCATAGCATCTACACCTTAAAGTAACATGTACCAACCCACCACTTCAATCTCAGCCCATAATATCCTCCCACCACACACACACATACTACCTTATCTCCCACTATTCACCTCACACAACTTACAGCTATCTTATTTATGCATTTATTATCATTATTTTTTTTTTTTTTAATTATTATTATTATTATTTACTGATTTTTTAATTTATTATTATTTTTAATGTTTCATTTATTTATTTATTTGATTATTATAAAAATGTATTTTCTAAATATATTTCTGTATCATGCTTTCATTACCTTAACCTTCACTATCGTTGTTAGCAGTATCATTCAGTAATACTATTGCTAGTATTGATACTACCACTGGCATTGACATCACCATCGCCTTCGCCTCTGGGACTGTTGCCACGGCAACCCTGCTGTTTAAGAATCCTCTAACCCACTGTCCTTTCTCCCATACCCATACTTATTGACACAGATTGGTAGTAATCTTGTCCCTTTTTTTTTTTTTTTTCTCAGTATTTTGACCATTATTAGTATTCCTATCAGTAATATTATTATCTTCATTACGACTTTGACTCGCTCACTATTTCCCTTCCAACAGCCTCGTTCTCATTCAACGCCTTCTTCCTTGCGCTGAACCCTACGAAGTGATCTGAAGCGATCAAAGCTAAGTGAATTTTCATTGTTTTATTCGTTAATGTCTCACCTGATGAAGACCTAAGAGGTCGAAACTAGTTGTGTTTCGTCTTGTGACTCGTTTGTCCACGTTCTCTGGGCGGTTCGCTAACATTTATTTAAGATTAGTCCAAGGATTAGTTACAAATGTATTTAATACCACGATGTCGGATCCATGTCAAGATGAAGGTTTGTAAAGGCCAATTGTACAACGTTCTATCCACATAATTTTCGTGTATGTGCTTCCGTCCTCACTCCATTTCTCACCTGCCCTCACCCCCTACCCTGTTCCCCCATCCCATTCCTCCATAGTCCGTTTTGTGAAGGGCCTTAATAGCCTAAACCACATAAAACTATTCGCATTCATATTCTCTCTCTCTCTCTCTCTCTCTCTCTCTCTCTCTCTCTCTCTCTCTCTCTGAAAAGTCACAAATTGAATACGTACATAAATTAATACCTAATGAACGCCTTAATAAATAAACAAATAATGAATGAATGAAAAATATATATATATATGTATAACCACATATATATATATATATATATATATATATATATTAAAAAATATTTTTAAAATGAAGTGGTAAAATCTACAAGCTTGTTTCTAGCTTTGCTATCTTCAGGATGTCTTTTGGAGCACGCCAACGGTCTTTTATGGCGTGCGGGACTTGATTTCAACTCTGTGTGTGCAGGCGGATCTCATTTGCTGCACGTGCGGCCTGTGGTTCTTATTGGGGCCTGTTCAGGTGGAATGTGCTAGCAAAGATTTCCACTTGTGCCTGCAATTGTTTACAATTTCTACTTTTGTGTTCAGAGTTGCTAAGTGTGGTTTGCATAATATTAACCATTTTTCTGTGGAGCATAGATTGCATCTTTTTGAAATATTGTTGTATGGTGCTGCTCTTTTTATGATTTTCCATGATATGTTGTAGTCTATTTTTTTATCTTTGAGTCTCCAGATGTATTTGCTCAGCTCTGTTTGATTTTTGTATTTTTCATTTTTGAATGACTGTTTATGGTTTGCGTATCTGGTTTTGAAAGTGTTTTCAGTAATCCCTACATATGTTTCTTCTTCATTTTCTGATGTTACCGTAGCTTGGTATACAATGTTGCTGTGAAGACATTTATTGCTCAGGGGGCACTGTTCTTTTTTAGTGCAGTTGCAAGATGTCCTTTCGGCACCCTTCTCTTTTATGTTGTTTTTCATTTTGTTAGATGAATCAATCACGTTTTTGAGGTTGGGCATACATGAGTATGACAGTTTAATGGTGTTTTTGTTGAATATTTTGGACAGTTTGTGTTCTTTTGGGAATGATGTTGCTAAGATTTTAAAGAATTCTTTTCCTACATTTGTTTTTACTTGTCCATCGTATGGTGGGTTGTACCATATGATCTTTTGCGTATCTGGTTTTGAATAATAATCGCTCCTCAAGTTGAGCACTGTGGTCTGACAAAATCTGAAATGGAGAAAATCAACTTTAGGCAATCTACTAAAACATACCATTTTCAAACCCACAAACTTACACTAAAAAACTGATAGAACAAACCGAGAAATTTGTGCGCAACATGAGATGGAAGGCGTTCTTCTTCCTAAACCCAAATGCAAAGAATGAAGACAAAAATACATATGGATTCAAATCATGGCGATCACCTCCAACAATAGATGAAATGAAACCTTTTGAAGACAAAATGAAGGGACTGATAGCCAATATTAAATTCAAAAAATCAAATAACAACTTTCAAACATCACTAGCAAATGATATAAAACAAATCCAAAATGATAAAAAGATATTCGTAAAGGCTGACAAAACGAGCAATTTTTACAAAATGGAACCAAACGAATACTCTCAACTCTTAAACAAAAACATCCAGAAAAACTACAAGAAAGCTGATAAAACTACACATAGCAACATCCGCAAAAAAGAAAAAGAGCTTGCACATCGCATGGAGTTAAGTGATAGGGTAGAGACAACAGCAACAAAGGAGGCCTTCATAACACTTAAAGACCACAAGCCTAACTTCCAAAACAACCCAACATGTAGACTAATAAACCCATCTAAATCCGAACTGGGCAAAATAAGCAAGAGAATTTTGGAAAAGGCTATAGAAGATATAAAATCAAACACCGAATACAACCTTTGGAAAAACAGCTATGAAGTCATACAATGGTTTAAGAAACTCAACAAACAGAGAAATACAATGTTCATTACATTTGACATAGTAGACTTCTATCCATCCATAGATGAAGAACTACTCAACAAAGCTTTGAAATTTGCCAACAAATACACAAATATAACAGAGTCAGAAATGGAGATTATTTTCCACACCAAAAAAACCTTACTCCATAGCAGAAATGAAACTTGGATTAAAAAAACGAGCAAAAACTCCACATTTGATGTAACCATGGGATCGTATGATGGTGCCGAAACATGTGAACTAGTCGGACTATTCATGCTATCCAACATCCAAAAACAACTTGGAAAACAGGCCGGTTTATACAGAGATGACGGCCTCGCTGCATTAAACAATAATCCAAGAACCATTGAAAACAAGAAAAAAGAATTATGTAAAATCTTTAAAAACCACAACTTAAAAATCACAATAGAAGCAAACAAAAAAGTAGTGAATTACCTAGACATAACATTAGACCTCAATGACCATGTGTACAAACCATACAAAAAACCCAATGACATACCAGTCTACGTAAACATCAAAAGCAACCACCCACCATCTATACTAAAAACAATACCCAATGGTATAAACAAGAGACTATCCAACCTGTCATGCAATGAAAACGCATTCAATGATGCAGCAACAGAATATCAAGAAGCATTACAAAAAAGTGGTTACAATTACAAACTACAATACAGTCCAGACAACAACACGAACAGAATTAAGAAAAATAGGAAAAGAAAGATCATATGGTACAACCCACCATACGATGGACAAGTAAAAACAAATGTAGGAAAAGAATTCTTTAAAATCTTAGCAACATCATTCCCAAAAGAACACAAACTGTCCAAAATATTCAACAAAAACACCATTAAACTGTCATACTCATGTATGCCCAACCTCAAAAACGTGATTGATTCATCTAACAAAATGAAAAACAACATAAAAGAGAAGGGTGCCGAAAGGACATCTTGCAACTGCACTAAAAAAGAACAGTGCCCCCTGAGCAATAAATGTCTTCACAGCAACATTGTATACCAAGCTACGGTAACATCAGAAAATGAAGAAGAAACATATGTAGGGATTACTGAAAACACTTTCAAAACCAGATACGCAAACCATAAACAGTCATTCAAAAATGAAAAATACAAAAATCAAACAGAGCTGAGCAAATACATCTGGAGACTCAAAGATAAAAAAATAGACTACAACATATCATGGAAAATCATAAAAAGAGCAGCACCATACAACAATATTTCAAAAAGATGCAATCTATGCTCCACAGAAAAATGGTTAATATTATGCAAACCACACTTAGCAACTCTGAACACAAAAGTAGAAATTGTAAACAATTGCAGGCACAAGTGGAAATCTTTGCTAGCACATTCCACCTGAACAGGCCCCAATAAGAACCACAGGCCGCACGTGCAGCAAATGAGATCCGCCTGCACACACAGAGTTGAAATCAAGTCCCGCACGCCATAAAAGACCGTTGGCGTGCTCCAAAAGACATCCTGAAGATAGCAAAGCTAGAAACAAGCTTGTAGATTTTACCACTTCATTTTAAAAATATTTTTTAACAGATGTTGCTCCCCAAGGGGTTGAGCACCTTCAGATTTTTTAAGAACTTTTTTATATTGTTCATAATAATCGCTCCTCAAGTTGAGCACTGTGGTCTGACAAAATCTGAAATGGAGAAAATCAACTTTAGGCAATCTACTAAAAACATACCATTTTCAAACCCACAAACTTACACTAAAAAACTGATAGAACAAACCGAGAAATTTGTGCGCAACATGAGATGGAAGGCGTTCTTCTTCCTAAACCCAAATGCAAAGAATGAAGACAAAAATACATATGGATTCAAATCATGGCGATCACCTCCAACAATAGATGAAATGAAACCTTTTGAAGACAAAATGAAGGGACTGATAGCCAATATTAAATTCAAAAAATCAAATAACAACTTTCAAACATCACTAGCAAATGATATAAAACAAATCCAAAATGATAAAAAGATATTCGTAAAGGCTGACAAAACGAGCAATTTTTACAAAATGGAACCAAACGAATACTCTCAACTCTTAAACAAAAACATCCAGAAAAACTACAAGAAAGCTGATAAAACTACACATAGCAACATCCGCAAAAAAGAAAAAGAGCTTGCACATCGCATGGAGTTAAGTGATAGGGTAGAGACAACAGCAACAAAGGAGGCCTTCATAACACTTAAAGACCACAAGCCTAACTTCCAAAACAACCCAACATGTAGACTAATAAACCCATCTAAATCCGAACTGGGCAAAATAAGCAAGAGAATTTTGGAAAAGGCTATAGAAGATATAAAATCAAACACCGAATACAACCTTTGGAAAAACAGCTATGAAGTCATACAATGGTTTAAGAAACTCAACAAACAGAGAAATACAATGTTCATTACATTTGACATAGTAGACTTCTATCCATCCATAGATGAAGAACTACTCAACAAAGCTTTGAAATTTGCCAACAAATACACAAATATAACAGAGTCAGAAATGGAGATTATTTTCCACACCAAAAAAACCTTACTCCATAGCAGAAATGAAACTTGGATTAAAAAAACGAGCAAAAACTCCACATTTGATGTAACCATGGGATCGTATGATGGTGCCGAAACATGTGAACTAGTCGGACTATTCATGCTATCCAACATCCAAAAACAACTTGGAAAACAGGCCGGTTTATACAGAGATGACGGCCTCGCTGCATTAAACAATAATCCAAGAACCATTGAAAACAAGAAAAAAGAATTATGTAAAATCTTTAAAAACCACAACTTAAAAATCACAATAGAAGCAAACAAAAAAGTAGTGAATTACCTAGACATAACATTAGACCTCAATGACCATGTGTACAAACCATACAAAAAACCCAATGACATACCAGTCTACGTAAACATCAAAAGCAACCACCCACCATCTATACTAAAAACAATACCCAATGGTATAAACAAGAGACTATCCAACCTGTCATGCAATGAAAACGCATTCAATGATGCAGCAACAGAATATCAAGAAGCATTACAAAAAAGTGGTTACAATTACAAACTACAATACAGTCCAGACAACAACACGAACAGAATTAAGAAAAATAGGAAAAGAAAGATCATATGGTACAACCCACCATACGATGGACAAGTAAAAACAAATGTAGGAAAAGAATTCTTTAAAATCTTAGCAACATCATTCCCAAAAGAACACAAACTGTCCAAAATATTCAACAAAAACACCATTAAACTGTCATACTCATGTATGCCCAACCTCAAAAACGTGATTGATTCATCTAACAAAATGAAAAACAACATAAAAGAGAAGGGTGCCGAAAGGACATCTTGCAACTGCACTAAAAAAGAACAGTGCCCCCTGAGCAATAAATGTCTTCACAGCAACATTGTATACCAAGCTACGGTAACATCAGAAAATGAAGAAGAAACATATGTAGGGATTACTGAAAACACTTTCAAAACCAGATACGCAAACCATAAACAGTCATTCAAAAATGAAAAATACAAAAATCAAACAGAGCTGAGCAAATACATCTGGAGACTCAAAGATAAAAAAAATAGACTACAACATATCATGGAAAATCATAAAAAGAGCAGCACCATACAACAATATTTCAAAAAGATGCAATCTATGCTCCACAGAAAAATGGTTAATATTATGCAAACCACACTTAGCAACTCTGAACACAAAAGTAGAAATTGTAAACAATTGCAGGCACAAGTGGAAATCTTTGCTAGCACATTCCACCTGAACAGGCCCCAATAAGAACCACAGGCCGCACGTGCAGCAAATGAGATCCGCCTGCACACACAGAGTTGAAATCAAGTCCCGCACGCCATAAAAGACCGTTGGCGTGCTCCAAAAGACATCCTGAAGATAGCAAAGCTAGAAACAAGCTTGTAGATTTTACCACTTCATTTTAAAAATATTTTTTAACAGATGTTGCTCCCCAAGGGGTTGAGCACCTTCAGATTTTTTAAGAACTTTTTTATATTGTTCATAATAATCGCTCCTCAAGTTGAGCACTGTGGTCTGACAAAATCTGAAATGGAGAAAATCAACTTTAGGCAATCTACTAAAAACATACCATTTTCAAACCCACAAACTTACACTAAAAAACTGATAGAACAAACCGAGAAATTTGTGCGCAACATGAGATGGAAGGCGTTCTTCTTCCTAAACCCAAATGCAAAGAATGAAGACAAAAATACATATGGATTCAAATCATGGCGATCACCTCCAACAATAGATGAAATGAAACCTTTTGAAGACAAAATGAAGGGACTGATAGCCAATATTAAATTCAAAAAATCAAATAACAACTTTCAAACATCACTAGCAAATGATATAAAACAAATCCAAAATGATAAAAAGATATTCGTAAAGGCTGACAAAACGAGCAATTTTTACAAAATGGAACCAAACGAATACTCTCAACTCTTAAACAAAAACATCCAGAAAAACTACAAGAAAGCTGATAAAACTACACATAGCAACATCCGCAAAAAAGAAAAAGAGCTTGCACATCGCATGGAGTTAAGTGATAGGGTAGAGACAACAGCAACAAAGGAGGCCTTCATAACACTTAAAGACCACAAGCCTAACTTCCAAAACAACCCAACATGTAGACTAATAAACCCATCTAAATCCGAACTGGGCAAAATAAGCAAGAGAATTTTGGAAAAGGCTATAGAAGATATAAAATCAAACACCGAATACAACCTTTGGAAAAACAGCTATGAAGTCATACAATGGTTTAAGAAACTCAACAAACAGAGAAATACAATGTTCATTACATTTGACATAGTAGACTTCTATCCATCCATAGATGAAGAACTACTCAACAAAGCTTTGAAATTTGCCAACAAATACACAAATATAACAGAGTCAGAAATGGAGATTATTTTCCACACCAAAAAAACCTTACTCCATAGCAGAAATGAAACTTGGATTAAAAAAACGAGCAAAAACTCCACATTTGATGTAACCATGGGATCGTATGATGGTGCCGAAACATGTGAACTAGTCGGACTATTCATGCTATCCAACATCCAAAAACAACTTGGAAAACAGGCCGGTTTATACAGAGATGACGGCCTCGCTGCATTAAACAATAATCCAAGAACCATTGAAAACAAGAAAAAAGAATTATGTAAAATCTTTAAAAACCACAACTTAAAAATCACAATAGAAGCAAACAAAAAAGTAGTGAATTACCTAGACATAACATTAGACCTCAATGACCATGTGTACAAACCATACAAAAAACCCAATGACATACCAGTCTACGTAAACATCAAAAGCAACCACCCACCATCTATACTAAAAACAATACCCAATGGTATAAACAAGAGACTATCCAACCTGTCATGCAATGAAAACGCATTCAATGATGCAGCAACAGAATATCAAGAAGCATTACAAAAAAGTGGTTACAATTACAAACTACAATACAGTCCAGACAACAACACGAACAGAATTAAGAAAAATAGGAAAAGAAAGATCATATGGTACAACCCACCATACGATGGACAAGTAAAAACAAATGTAGGAAAAGAATTCTTTAAAATCTTAGCAACATCATTCCCAAAAGAACACAAACTGTCCAAAATATTCAACAAAAACACCATTAAACTGTCATACTCATGTATGCCCAACCTCAAAAACGTGATTGATTCATCTAACAAAATGAAAAACAACATAAAAGAGAAGGGTGCCGAAAGGACATCTTGCAACTGCACTAAAAAAGAACAGTGCCCCCTGAGCAATAAATGTCTTCACAGCAACATTGTATACCAAGCTACGGTAACATCAGAAAATGAAGAAGAAACATATGTAGGGATTACTGAAAACACTTTCAAAACCAGATACGCAAACCATAAACAGTCATTCAAAAATGAAAAATACAAAAATCAAACAGAGCTGAGCAAATACATCTGGAGACTCAAAGATAAAAAAATAGACTACAACATATCATGGAAAATCATAAAAAGAGCAGCACCATACAACAATATTTCAAAAAGATGCAATCTATGCTCCACAGAAAAATGGTTAATATTATGCAAACCACACTTAGCAACTCTGAACACAAAAGTAGAAATTGTAAACAATTGCAGGCACAAGTGGAAATCTTTGCTAGCACATTCCACCTGAACAGGCCCCAATAAGAACCACAGGCCGCACGTGCAGCAAATGAGATCCGCCTGCACACACAGAGTTGAAATCAAGTCCCGCACGCCATAAAAGACCGTTGGCGTGCTCCAAAAGACATCCTGAAGATAGCAAAGCTAGAAACAAGCTTGTAGATTTTACCACTTCATTTTAAAAATATTTTTTAACAGATGTTGCTCCCCAAGGGGTTGAGCACCTTCAGATTTTTTAAGAACTTTTTTATATTGTTCATAATATATATATATATATATATATATATATGTCATAACCACATATGTATATATATTATATATATATATATATATATATATATATATATAATTTAGTAAATAAGTATATGAATAAATAACTAATTTATAGATACCACTAGACCAAATGATCAAAAAAAGAAAGAAGAAAGAAAGGAAGGACAGAATGAAGGTAGAAAGGAAAAGAACCACAAAACGAAGAGATAATGAAATTGGCAAACAGTACAAATCTATTTAATACCACGATGTTGGATCCATGTCATGATGGAGGTTTGTAAAGGCCAATTGTACAACGTTGTTTCCACATAATTTTCGTGTATGTGCTTCCGTCCTCACTCCATTTCTTCCCTGCCCTCACCCCTACCCTGTTCCCCCATCAAATTCCTCCATAGTCCGTTTTGTGAAGGGCCTTAATAGCCTAAACCACATAAAACTATTCGCATTCATATTCGTTCTCTCTCTCTCTCTCTCTCTCTCTCTCTCTCTCTCTCTCTCTCTCTCTCTCTCTCTCTCTCTCTCTCTCTGAAAAGTCACAAATTGTATACGTATATAAATGAATACCTAATATACGCCTTAATAAATAAGCAGATAATGAATAAGTGAATGTATGTATGTATATATATATATATATATATATATATATATATATATATATATATATAATTAAGTAAATGAGTATATCAATAAAGAACTAATTTATAGATACCACTAGACCAAATGATGAAAAAAAAAAGAAAGAAGAAAGAAAGGAAGGACAGAAGGAAGGTAGGAAGGAAAAGAACCACAAAACCAAGAGAGATGAACAAATTGGCAAACAAACCCCAAAGTCTGCGTGGTGGGTAACTGAAAAAAATAATTAGTTGATTACTTAATTAGTTAGTAAGTTAGTTCTCTCATTCTCAATTTATAACCATCTTCTCATAATATATTCATGGTACACCAGTCCTCTCTGTCTTACATGTCATTCTTATTTCTTTCTTTATCTTCCTATTTCCATCTCTTCTTTGTTTCTTTGTTTCCTTTTTGCACTCTATTCCTTTCTCTTTTACTCTTTTTATTTTCTCTTATGGTTATGGACATATACAATTTTTTTCTTTTTATTCTTTTTTTTTTAGACAATTGCAAACTTAGAGACAGAAAGAGGCTCTTTACTACTTGTAGTCTGGTTGAAGCACCCCCAAAAAAGAAAAAAAAATCTCACTAACTAACTAATTAAATAACTAAGTAACTAATTAAATAGCTAGCTAACTGATTAACTAATTAACTAACTGAGTAACTACCTTACTTACTACCTAACTACATGACTGACTAACTAACTAATTAACTATTTTTCACTTTTTTTTTTTCATTCTTCACATTTTTTCTTTGTTCTGCCTGGATTCGAACCTGCAGCTTTTGGATGGGTGGGCGTCTGAAGGCGTGCCTTTTTCAGACGGATGTCTTACCCCACTGCTAACAGACACCTATTCTACTTTGAGATGTTTATGCCTTTTGAAGTTCACTTTTGTTCCTCCCCAACCAGCAGCTCATTCAAATATTCAGGTGTTTCCTACACAAGTCTGTTGGTATGCCTGCTATGAATCTCCCGTCAACTTTAGAAAGTATGTTGAACTCAGCACTGCAGAACATGACGCTATCCCCGTTCAAAATTGAAAGCAAAGGAAACCACATTGTGGTTGTCCTGAGGTTCAATACTATAACCGATTATTCCCTGTCACGTTACTACCACAGCATCCATGCTGTGTATCGCAGAAAGTGCCCCTTCCAGGTAAACAGGGATAACACTGTGAAACACAGAGGAAGCCAAGGGTAGGCAAGGCAGCCCTTTCATCTCCATCTGGTTTATTTTTGCCAACTCTGCCCAGTTTGTTCTATGCTGCTGATTCTGACAGTGAAAAAAACTGTTTATACTGATAACCATGTAGCTGACAATGATAATCATTTGCCTTCCTCTCTTCCCCAGTCTTTGTATGATACTCAAAACAATCAACAGCAAATTTACATGAAACTGTGTGGCGTCAATACACAGTTAGTGAAAGTGTGTGATGACTCTGAGAAAAAGCGCGTAGCAGAAACAGATTTCCATATGACTGTTAGAGTAAAAAATACTGAAGGCTATGACGAGGAAAATAATACAACCGAACGTGATTCAAAATCGATGCATTTACCCGACACAGAGCACAAAACTAATGTTAGATCAAGCACATGAGGCACAGATAGTGCCTAGCTCACTAAAAAAGCTAATGTGCAGCAGCACACAGTCTTGTCAACAAAACATTCACACACAAATAATGGCAACTATTGAGGAAAGAGGGAAGAACTTGGTCAATCTCCTCCGTGTTTGTGGCGAAGTTAAACACATCACTTCTACCTGGAGCAAAGATGTTGTGAAAGGAAATCCTCACTATGACCCATCGTGACTGTTTTGTTGTAAAGTTGTGAGGTGGACTATTACTATGTGTGATTGACAGTCCAAGGATTAGTTACAAATGTATTTACTACCACGATGTTGGATCCATGTCATGATGAAGGTTTGTAAAGGCCAATTGTACAACGTTGTTTCCACATGATTTTCGTGTATGTACTTCCGTCCTCACTCCATTTCTCCCCTGCCCTCACCCCTACCCTGTTCCCCCATCCCATTCCTCCATAGTCCGTTTTGTGAAGGGCCTTAATAGCCTAAACCACATAAAACTATTCGCATTCATATTCGTTCTCTCTCTCTCTCTCTCTTTCGGGTCGTGCTCCCCCTTCAATTACAGAGAAATTTAGATTGAATGAAAATCGCCATTTTTATAAAATTGTAATACCCCGTCCAAGAATAGATATGTTTAAAACCAGTCTTCACTACTCTGGCGGCTTCTTGTGGAACCGCATTTCACCCTCTCTTGATGTTCATGCCAGCATATATAGCTTTAAAAGGGCACTTCATACCCAGCTAATGTCTGAATTTCAATTCATGCTCTTAAACCTCTCTCTCTCTCTCTGTCTCATCTCACTCTCTCTCTCCCTCTGTCTGTCTGTCTGTCTGTCTGTCTCTCTCTCTCTGTACTGGTCTCTTTCATCTATTGTCCAAAGGTGCTGCTTGTCAAGTGTAAATTTTTGTCTTTGCTTACAGGTTGGGGTGCCTGTTCAATGATTTTTTTTTCTTTTTCCAGAAATGTGTTATAATTTTATTGTTGTGATAATGTTTATTGTATATATATTTATCTATCTTCCAATAACCATTTTTTCATGAACTATATATGATGACCCCTCCCCTCCCATCTGTTTCTCTCTCTGTCTCTCTGTCTCTGTCTCTCTCTCTCTGTCTCTCTCTCTCTCTCTCTCTGTGTGTCTGTCTGTCTGTCTGTCTGTCTGTCTCTCTCTCTATCTCTCTCTCTCTCTCTCTCTCTCTCTCTCTCTCTCTCTCCCTCTCTCTTCCAGGCATTGATTGTCGTCTGTTCTTTTGTGTTAACCATTTCCTCTGTCTATTTATAGCGTTTATGTATGTTTACTTTAATTCTAGATTAGTTTTGCTGATGTTATTATTGCATTTTATATGTATTTCCCTTTGTTGAGGGCCGGATGTAAAAAAAGCCATTTTGTGCTTATTCCGCTTTTTCCCTCATTAAAAAGATTCGTTCGTTCGTTCGTTCGTTCTCTCTCTCTCTCTCTCTCTCTCTCTCTCTCTCTCTCCTCTCTCTCTCTCTCTCTCTCTCTCTCTCTCTGAAAATTCACAAATTGAATACGTACATAAATTGATACCTAATAAACGCCTTAATAAATAAACAAATAATGAATTTAAAAATATATATATATATATTTATGGGGCACCCGGCGTTGCCCGGGATATGAACATTCTTTGCGATACTCATGTGATGGCAAACATGTATTAATTGTTTTGATTTACAATCAACCCCCCCCCCCCCCCACCAACATCTTCCCACCCCCTCCCCACGACACAGATACACATTCTGTCTCTGTCTCTGTCTGTCTGTCTCTCTCTCTCTCTCTTATACATTCTATTGTTTTCCGCCTGCCTCTGGCCCCTTTCCCCTAGCACGTCGAGATGCTTTTCTCGCTCGATTTTCCGCCTGCACTCACTGTTCCCATTTCCATTCTACTGATTGCCCTTAATTTTGTAGGAACAGACTTTGTGCAGAAGTAGTTTATTTCAACGGGTCTGTGTCTAATGTAAAAATAGTGTATCAGGCTTTGCACTGTACAATCATTTTTCTGGCCCCTCTCATTGCTCCCTTTTCATCCCCCTACACTGTCCCATCCATGTTGCAAAATTACTTACCGTTACTGGACATACGCATACCGAATTTTATCAATAGCGGTGTAAATTTAGAAAATAACGGTTTTTAACGGTCAATGTTAAGTTTTGGTTCGTAAAATACATTGTTCAGCGCTTAAAACTGTACGTGCATACGGAATGTTATCAAGAACGGTGAAAATTTAGAAATTCAGAAAATAACGGTTTTTAACGGTCAATGTTAAGTTTCGGATCTTGAAAATTGTATATCATTGTTTAGCGTTCAAAACTGCACATGTATATTGAATTTCTTCAAGAATACTCTAAATTTATAAAATAACGGTTTTTAACGGTCAGTTTTAAATTTCGGTTCGTAAAAGTTGTATATCATTTTTCGGCATATAAAACTGCACATGTATACCGAATTTCATCAAGAACAGCCTAAATTTTGAAAATAACGGTTTTTAACGGTCAAATTTAATGGTCATAATGACCATCTAATGACCCTATGTTACCCGCGGGATGTTCCTGTAGGCTTATGTCAAGTTTGGTGGCGATCCGATGACTGTCGTGGCCTCCAACCTCAGAAGATCGGGTTTTAAACAGTTTTTATAGGGTTTGGTGTTTTAAACGGTTTTTAACTGTTATAAATAATGTTTCTTAACTGCCAAATAACGGTTCTAATTTTCGAGAAGTAGCCCTGTACCTGTGCAATGTCACAACGGCCATTTGATGAAAAGCAGAGGAAAAAGATGTCTTTGAAACCGTTATAAGTTTTTTTTAACGGTTTTTAACGGTTTTATTTTTTTAGAGATTAGCCCCAAACCATCCTCGGGTCACAACAGACGTACCTGCTAAACCATCCATGTTGCAAAATGACTTACCGTTACTGGACACACGCATACCGAATTTTATCAATAGCGGTGTAAATTTAGAAAATAACGGTTTTTAACGGTCAGTGTTAAGTTTTGGTTCGTAAAATTTGCATAACATTGTTCAGTGCTTAAAACTGTACGTGCATACGGAATGTTATCAAGAAGGGTGAAAATTTAGAAATTCAGAAAATAACGGTTTTTAACGGTCAATGTTAAGTTTCGGATCTTGAAAATTGTATATTATTGTTAGCGTTCAAAGCTGCACATGTATATCGAATTTCTTCCAGAATACTCTAAATTTATAAAATAACGGTTTTTAACGGTCAATTGTAAATTTCGGTTCGTAAAAGTTCCATATCATTTTTCGGCATTTAAAACTGCACATGTATACTGAATTTCATCAAGAACAGCCTAAATTTTGAAAATAACGGTTTTTAACGTCAAATTTAATGGTCATAATGACTATCTAATGACCCTATATTACCCGCTGGATGTTCCTGTAGGCTTATGTCAAGTTTGGTGGCGATCCTATAACTCTCATGGCCGCCAACCTCAGAAGATCGGGTTTTAAACAGTTTTCATAGGGTTTGGTGTTTTTAACGGTTTTTAACTGTTATAAATAACGTTTCTTAACTGCCAAATAACGGTTCTAATTTTCGAGAAGTAGCCCCGTATCTGTGCAATGTCAAAATGGCCATTTGATGAAAAGCAGAGGAAAAAGATGTCTTTGAAACCGTTATAACAGTTGTTTTTAACGGTTTTTAACGGTTTTATTTTTTTAGAGATTAGCCCCAAACCATCCTCGGGTCACAACAGACGTACCTGCTAAATTTAAAGAAGATCGGGTTTTAAACAGTTTCTTTTATAGGGTTTGGTGTTTTTAACGGTTTTTAACTGTTATAAATAAGGTTTTTTAACTGCCAAATAACGGTTCTAATTTTAGAGAAGTAGTCCTGTACCTGTGCAATGTAACAACGGCTAGTTGAACAAAAGCAGAGGAAAAAGATGACTTTGAAACCGTTATAACAGCTTTTTAACGGTTTTTAACGGTTTTATTTTTTTTGAGATTAGCCCAAAACCATCCTCGAGTCACAACGGACGTACCTGCCAAATTTCATGACAATCGGTTGAGCCGTTTTTGAGTCTATAGCGTACACAGACACACACACACACACACACACACACACACACACACACACACACACACACACACACACTCACAGACAGAATTTGCCATTTATGTATTATATATATATATATATATATATATATAATTAAGTAAATGAGTATATCAATAAAGAACTAATTTATAGATACCACTAAACCAAATGATGAAAAAAAAGAAAGAAGAAAGAAAGGAAGGACAGAAGGAAGGTAGGAAGGAAAAGAACCACAAAACCAAGAGAGATGAACAAATTGGCAAACAAACCCC
>JAMYXO010002355.1:12500-24215 GCA_033310375.1 Conus canariensis | reverse complement strand
CCTAAGTGTAGGATACACAATGCTTGGTAAAAGCCTGTTAAAAATAAAACCAGCAGATCTTGGCAAACTAGACTTTGAAGACTCAGCAAAGCTGATTGCTGTTATTACAGCTTCATTTGCTACGAAAGATTTTCTAGTTAAGCAAGGAATAATTCCAGACAGTATCAATATGTAAAAAAAAAATACATTTATAAAAATGGCTTCACTCGTAATGATGATTGGTGGCGCTGTGGTTAATGCGCTTGCTTTTAGCGGAAGTAATTACGCATTTAGTAAACTACGGGATGACGGCGAGAGAAAAAGACATAACAAAGCTATGGAGCAACTAGCCGCAGCACAAGCTGCGTATGAAAAGCAGAGAATTGAGCAGTTAGATTTTATTAACGATGAACTGAAAGAACAGGGACATGCAGCTTACACATTTAAAGATGTTGATCAAGCAATAAAAGAATATTATCTTGTAACAGGCAAGCCAATCGAGACATTGCCTCCACCAAAATTCAGCGATTTTTATCAACCATCAGAAAAACAAAAGATGCAAGAAATATTGTTTATTGCCTTTGGCATGACCGCTGTGTATTTTGTTGCACATAATATTGGCTGAATAAAAAATGAACAAGATCTATTATTCGCCAAAAGGATATTGGAAGGGAATAACAGCAATTAAAAAGCTAAGCCAAGCAGCTGGAGTCAGTGAACAAACAGCAAAAGAATGGTTATCTAAACAAGCGATTTGGCAAATTTATCTACCTGCGCCTAAACAAATACAGAGACCACACTTTGTGAATATAACTCCAAACGACACCCATCAAATGGATCTTCTATATTTACCCCATGATACGATTAGACGAAAAAGATTTAAGTACGCACTTACAGTCATTGACATAGCTTCAAGATACAAAGATGCTGAACCATTAACACAAAAGAGTGCTTCTGCTGTTGCTGTCGCTATACAACTGATATACCAACGAGGCCCTTTAACTTATCCTCGCATGATTCAAGTCGATGATGGGAAAGAATTTAAAGGACAAGTGAATCAATTATTGTTAAAACATAGAGTTACCATTAAAAGAGGCATTCCGGGTGTTCACAGATCACAGGGTTTGGTTGAAAACTTTAACAAACAGTTATCTGAAAGACTTTTCTCCTACCAGTATCACAGAGAGCTGATTGACAATTCTCGCAACACAGAATGGGTTAGAAGGCTGCCCTTAGTTTTGCGCGCAATGAATAATGAAGAATTTAAAGGGCTAAAACCAGTACAAGCAATCAGAAAACAAACAATAAATGTTGTTGAAGGAGAGTCTTCATCAAGCAAACTATTACCATTTGGTTTGAAAGTGAGATACCTTTATTTACCGGGAGAAGCAGAAGGGGACACCCGCATCAGGGCAACCGATCCAGTTTGGAGTGTTGATCCATATGAGATAAAAAAAAATTGTGAAAATGAATCCACCCGTGTATTATTTACGAGAAACTGACACAACAAAACGACCAGCCCCTCAAAGATCTTTTGTGAAAGAAGAACTGCAGATAATCCCCCCAGACACAGTTCCGCTTTAACTGATTTACGTAAATATATTTGAGTTTAAAATGGAAGCTCAAAAAAAATTATTTGCGTATAGATTTATTATTAAAACAATGATAAAGAATAAACTACCCATTGATCCTAATTTATATGAAAAAATCAAAAATCTTGAAAAAATCAAAAATCTTGAAACAACAACCACAAATAATCCAGCTATACTGGATAAAGAAATTACTGAGTATCTAATTGCGCTTGACCAAATGTCCTCCAGTGCCCAATTGCATATGAATACTCTGGATTAACAAATACTCGTTTAGTGTTTGTTCTATCTAATGACTTCTTTGTTACAACAGTTGTGTTAATCTCATGTAGATTAGATCGCAGCTTGTAATTGTCATGATGAAAAGTTTTATTGCCAAACAATGATTCTTTGTAATTGTCATGTGATATGTTTGACTGCACAACACTACGAGATATTCCCTTTGCTTTTTTAACAACTTTTTTTTGGCTTGAAAGACTGTACATTTTCGACCTTAAACCAACAAACTCCTTGATCACCTCTCCAGATAATTCATCCTTCATCTTACCTAAAACCTTCTTATTAATATCTGAATGCAAAGGCGAATCTTTAGGGTAATCAGATGTGTCGTACCATCCAGCATGCTCTTTTGCTACTTCTAATTCCATGTCTTTGTAAAAATCTTCAGTAGGGATGTCGATTACAAAGGAATCTGTATCTGTGTACAGAACTCTGGACTCTGGATACAAGGGTTTAAAGTAGTCATAAAGAAATTCTAACATCAAAAGCTTCGACAGCTCTAAAACAGTAAACCCAATAAAAACGGGCTTATCCAATTTGACTTTCTTTTTTTTCATCATTATGCCAAAAAGCTGATCATGAAATCTTCTGAAGTCTTGGTAGTTGGGTTTTGACACCAGCTTAATTGCATCGTTCTCTCTGGTGACCAATCTAACATCTTTACGCTTGTGCGGATTTTCCATAGTCTTTCCAAAACAGCTGTTGTTCATCAACTTGAAAAAGTCTTTTTCTGAAGCATCTGTGGATTTAGTTCTGAGATCAGTGTTCTTCATGATGTATGGTTTCATGAACTGTTCTTGATCAAATTCAATTATACGATGAACTGCTGTTAACTTTAAACCATGTCTTAAATAAAATTGGAGAAGTCTGTAATGGCAGACATAATTTTTTTTGTCACGAAGATTAGGCACAAGTTTAGGCGGTTCTGTCATTGACACTTTTAGGGTTTCTGCCGCTAATGGATAGTCATTATGGTAATCATGAAGTTCATGAGGATATTCTAAATCAACTTCTAGAATGAGACCTCTTTTACGATCAGCTTCTAGAGTAGGTAGCCATTTTAAAAACTTTTGAATGTCTTTGAGTCCTGTGTACATTTTAAAGTTGCGTAATGGAAGTGATTGCGCCATTGCCCATCCACACAGATTGTTTGCATCTAAATACATAAGATAGTTAGACCTTTTACTTGGATCATAGTCGTCCAAGTATTTGTTGTTTGCTTTACAGTAATGGTGCGACGCCATACTGATTCCTCCACGCAATCCGTTTTCAATCATCTGAAGCATTGGCAGGTCAGACAATAAATCAATTTGTACTCCAGTAAATTTTAAGAAAGCGTCCCAGCTCATCCCGGGCGCAGAAATGTAATGCGCAGGATCCAGGCTGTAATGTTTCATGCAGGTCTTCCTATAATTTTCAAAGACGTCCGCCAACAAACAGGTATCCGCCATTAAATAGGAATCATGATAGTCTCCCATTGTTTTACACTCTAACTTCTGCCACGCATCTTGAGCATAAGAATAATCAGAATCACTGATGTCCTTTCCTCTAAGACTACTAAAGAACGCGCCTTTAGGCGGAAGGGCTGGGTTATCAAACCTTTCCCAACTGTTCATGTACTCATAAGGATAAACGCCCTTTCTAACAAGAGTTGGGTCAAAATATTCTTCTGTTATTGGGCAGGACTTTAAGGACATAGCCAGTGACTCTAATGAACCCATCATGTGTTGCATAGAGTCGTAGAAAGACATGTTATTTAAAGTGAAACACATGTACTTTTCTGATGACTGTGCAATGCATGACACCCTGAAGTCGCTGGTTACTGCTTGCATTATAAGGTGAGAGTCGTAACCTCGCAAGTTGTGAAAGAATATAGGCAGCTTCCATGTCTTTGGTTCAAACTTTAGTTGAAGATTGCATTTGTTATGTGCTGCTCCTCTAAACTTTCCACTAATGTGATCATGGTCTCTTACTGTTGGATTCTCTGCGTCTGGGGAGAGGCCTAAACCACAAATCCAACAGTGAGTGGCTGAGTCATACTGTTTTTGGTCTTCAGGCGTCATTATGATTTCAGATAAGTTTAGATTATTAGAACAGGCATTACGCACTTGCTGCATGCGTTTTAAGAAGTATTTTGCAGCATTTGGTCCTCTGTATAATTCTGGCTTTGAATGGGCGCCATCCGACCTAACAATGATGAAGGCAAATGAGCAAATCTGATGATTACTCATTAAGACTGTTTTAGGAAGTTTCTGTGGGGTTGGTCCTTCATAAGGAACAATGAGTGATTCGAAGTCTGCGTAAACAACATATGGACTAGTTTGCAACCGTTTCCAGTTCTTAAAACTAACTTTACTGCCTTCTCCGGGCGTAATTAGTTCTGTATCACAGTCAACTGGGCTAATACAATGTTTTACATGTTCGCTTGCTGCTTTAACAGATGGAATTCTTGTTAAACATTTTCTACAGAATTCTTGTTTGCTATGTTGTTTTGTAGTATGCACTAGTAATCTACTCATTGTGCGTATTAGAGTGTAGTGCAACCCATTAAGGCTTTGCATTAGGAGTAAGTCTACATGACTCCTGGTTGGTTCGCCTATTGTTGGACTGTTCTTTGACACTCTAATTGGCAGAAGGTTGGTTTCTTCAGACCATGCGTATACGTTAACAGTTATTGGTGGATTTTGTTTTTCAAACTGATCAATTTTGTCTACAGCCATAGGAAATTCAAGACCGTTAAAGTTAAGATCATTGGCCCACTGTAAATAGTTAGATACTCTCTCTGCATTTTTGGCAACGTGATGCAGCCTAGCAAGAACGCACCACATAAAACATTTGTCGTCTGAATTCTTTATGTTCAGAACTGCTTTCTTTGCAACTAATGTTGGAGGCAGTGGAATGTAAGACTTGCCTACAATTGGCTCATACTTAGCCTGTCTTAATCTGATGTCTAGGACTTCGCCCTCTGACCAACCAGAGCCTCTCATTTTAGCTGCTTCAGAGGCTTCATTAAACTGTGTAAGAAGTTGATCTGCCCAACCAGGTGTTAAGTCATTATAAGAAAGAATAGTCTGCTGTTTAGTTGAGACCCAGACTTCTAGATTTTCTTCGTTTATTGTTATATAGTCGATTAAAACAACTAACCTTACTTTAACTGGAGGGTTTATTGTTAGTTTACTTGGAACTTGAGAAATAGCGTGTACAACGCTTTCCCGCACGTTTGTTGGATCAATAACTTCTAAATCAATCTCATTTAGTGCTCTTGACAAACGCTCTTCCTCGAGCATTGCTTCAAACAATTCATCTGAACCTTCATATATCTTATCCATGCTGAGTTTCTTTTCTAACTCAAAATATTTATTTAAATTAAAAAAAAAAATACTTAATCAGAATCAATATCAACGGTCTTTTTGTGCTTGGACTCATAAACTAAAGTATAAACGCCCTTTGGGGTTGTTAATGTGAGCTGTTTAGAACAGAGTTTAATGTTTCGTTTACTTTTTTTAAACATTCCTTTTTTATCTGGTCGGTGTCTGGCTGTTGAGAAAAAGTTGCCCTTGCCTTTCTTTGAAGATCAAACTTTTGTCTTTTGTAGTCCTCAAAATCAGCCTGTAGGCGACTAAATTCTTCATCCGTGATGTTCGAGTCGGCAAGTGCTTTATCAATTATCAGTTTGAAGGAACTAAGTTTAGCTGTTATTAGTTGAACCATAGCTGTGTGCTTTTGGAGTTTAGCTTTTATTTTTTTGCTGACAGCACTTACAGCCAATGAACACAGGCCAAGAGTTAAAGACACACCACCTAGAGGTATAGCTACCGGTGCACCTACGCCTGTTGCTAAGAGACCTACACTTGTTCCTGCTGATAGAGCACTAGCTGTCGATGCTCCAGTATTAACATATGTAACAGCATTAAAGACAGCAGAATACCTTCGTTTGGTTTTACTGTATTTTGAAAGGTCCTGCTCTAGTTGGGTTTGCATTTGTGTAATGTTGGTTAATCTGAAAGTTTTTATGTCTACAGCAGCAGAGTTCTCTTCTTTGGGCACTTTTGGATAAGTCGTAACAGACATGCTTTTTTAAAATAAAAATAATTTAGTATTGGATATCTTTTAATCTGTTATCTTGAATATTCAGCTGCGCATCATATATTAAAAACAAATGTACATTAAGTGGTTTATCACTCTCTTTTTCTTTATCAATTTGAATGTTTATTACGTCTTTAACTGTTCTCCCACTCCCATGCAACTGATTATCCTCTGTTGACCTTAGGTCAATCCATAAACCGTATTTTGTTGTTAAATATTCATCAAGTCTAACACTGTGAAGGTGTAGATCTTTAGACACAAGGTCTACTGTTGGACTTCTAGACCTCCCACCTCCAAACAATTTTCTTATTTCATCAAAATGATGATAAGGTTTAAGCCCACTACCGTAGACTTGGTTAGGACTACCCTCAATTGAACATTGTACTTTAGTTATTTTAGGATTAATAAACTTTTCACTTTGTCTTTTGAATGGTTCTTCATCTTCACACAGCAATAAAATACCTTTAAGGGATCTTGCTGCGGCACTAAAACTAAAATTCCATATAGTGTCTGCTCTGCTTTTAGGATATTTTGAATGATGAATCACTCTTTCGTAATATATTGCTAATTTTGACTGATATTGTTGCTCAATCAGCCTTGCTAAGTTAGGGTTGCTAACAATGTCAAACTCTAACGAGATGTCGAAAATGCTGTACTTAGAATCAGTGTCTGTAGATTTAATGACACGTTTGTATTCATTAAAAGTTAGTTCATATGACAATCTGTCTTTTAATGCTCCTTGAAAGTATGGCGCATGCGCTTTTAACAACTCAAAATCTAAGGGTATGGAAAAGCGATTTCCATAAGCAAAACTTACAGCTTCATACTTGTTGCCGGCTTTAGCATCTTCGGCGTCTATTCTGTGTTTTAGTGCTTCGTTATTTTCGATTCCTTGAAACGCAAGATCGGCCCTTTCATTATCGGTTAGCCATAGATCAGAATAGATTAGAAATATGTCTGCATTGTGTAAAGAAAATATTTCTTGCCCTCAAGTTTTATAGAAATTTTCTTAACGATTGCCCGTCCCAGATTCTGGACTACTGTCCTGTTTTCGTCTGTTGCTGATTCGAGTTCTATTTTGAAAGTAAGCCGTGCAGATCCCGGCACAATCACTTCATCTGCTCCTAGGTCTGGAAATTTAACAGTAAGAATTTGATCTGAATCAATAGTAGATGGATTATTTGGAACAATAATATTCTGTTTATTTCCCTTCACGCCAAAGGGCTCTTTCAGTCTTCTATGCGGGTCAAGAATCGAGCCATATGCTTGTGACATTTTTTTATAAAACAAAATAAAAAGTTAATTATTTAAAAACATGGCAGGTGAAGAAGATTATGATGTTTTTGATCCTGGAGACGACATGAGTGAAATGACTCCTTTGACACATCCATTACAATCATTGCGACATGAATTAACAGAAAGTAAGGTCAAATCATTTTATCAAAGTTTAGGCCAAGAACCTCCCGAATTTATAGACCCTAATGATTTTGAAACAAAAAATGATCACTTGTTTTTTAAAAACGAGCAAGGACAACCTGTACAGCTTACATCTAAACCAGACCCATCAAAGTTTTTAGCAAAGACTACAATTAGACAAAGGCTCAGTGTGAGCGATCAAAATCGCCTTGGCATTGCTAAACCGCGAAGATTAGACAGTGAGGCAGTTGCTAAACTTCAAAACACACTACAGAAACTCCCAACAGAAAACCAAATTCAAAACATACCCCTTAAAGATTTAAGCCCAACAGCAGACGAAATAATAGAAACCAGTTTTTCAGAAGAAACAGTATTAAAAACTATGCACGATCCGCCGCTACCTATGAGAGAAATAACGGCCCTTGATCATGCTTTGAAAAGCATCAGAGGCGAATTAACAAACAATTTAGCAAAACTGGGTGAACTAGATGAGCATATAAAAAGAGAAAAAGAAAAACTAGTTGAGGCTGATGACCACAACTTAGGACCTGGTGTTAAAGAAAGAATAACACAAAGACTAAAAGATCTTGAACAAGAGAGATCAGCAAGACTAGAAGTGCTGTCTACTAACCGAGAACAATTACGAACTCAAGTGAGCAGAATAAGAGAAACCATCAACAGAATTTTATATGAAGACACGACGCTAGCAGAACGAATAAGAACACTGTTTAGAGAGCAAGGTGTCACATTAGCAAGTGTTATAACAGCCTTAGGATTTGCAATAAGTACACTGGTGTTGGCTATTACAGGCGGTGGCGGTGGGGGAGCAGTGCCGCCAGGCCCGCCAACTCCGTCGTCAGATAAATCATGGATAAAAAAACAACTCGATCACCTTGCAAACTTACTAAAAAAATTAGCCAGTAAAGCAATAGATTCTTTGCCTGGTATAATAGGGGGGATCGTTAGCTGGCTTTTGTCTGCCGCAAGTAAAGTAGTTGGCGTTATGGCTGAGCACTTATGGGCATTAGTTGTCTTAATAGTTGGGTTACTTTATAGTAAGATAAAGACCAAGTAATCCTAGGGCAGTTAATCCAATAGCAAGTGCCGTCTTTTCATATTCATGGTCATCACGCGCGTCTTCAATGGCCTTTGGGCTTTGGGCCTTGGGGATTGGATGGGGTTTTGAGGGGGCTTCTTTTTTTATTGCTATTGCTGGCTTAGAATTTATGTCGTTTTTTCCGACCTTCTCTTCTTTACCAGCCACAAGGATTTCATTATTATAGTTTATTATTGTTCCTATCTGAAGTCTGAGGTCAGAAGGCAGCATGTATAAACCAGTGCCAACAGCAAAGTCTACTTTCGATCTTGCGTATTGCAAAACATTTTGGTACCTTTTAATACTTGAAGGCAAATCAATTGCAGAATTAATAGAATCCTCTAAATTTGCTAAATACTGTTTTTGAGCATCAAAGCCAGTAGAAGGATCAGTTATGTTAGATCTTGCCTGTGCTTGCGAACCTAGCAAACACCAAACATAAGTACGAATAGAGTCGTTTATTCGTTCTATTCCCGCTTTTGTTAGGCCCTTAGAGGTATCCAAAATAAATGTTGTCCATGCTGTTTTATGCTCTTGCTCTATGGACCCGAGGTGAACAGTTGTGCCTGAAGAGAAAGATGTGTAAGGAGGATTCCAATCATAGTTATACTTTCTGTGCACTCCCCAATAATAAAGAGTGCCTAAACCATGATTAAGATCCAACTTTTGTCTAAAGTCTGTCTTTGGGTCAATATCAAATTCGTTACAGATCCTTTCAAAAGCCTTGTAATCTATTCTGTTGCTGAATGGATTAAACGTTTTGTCATTTGGTAATGGCGCTTGCAGTTCAGATAAAATACGTCTGAAGGTGTAATAAAAATGAAATCTATACACTGACCTCACCAAAGGAACAGGATGATTTAAATGATCAGCATACGACACTCCACACCCAGTTGAAGCACAAAACACAGCAAAGTTTAACTGGTTCTGATAAAACTGCATCGGATGACTGAACCACACTTTCGTGATGTAGTCTTTTTTAATAGGAGGGTTAAGATATCTGTTTAATGGAGTACTAACCTTTACTTGAAAGGCGTCAGACTGAGTCACAGAAATGTCAAGGGTATCAGTTGTTATATCTTTAGGACTGTAGTGCGGCCCGACAGAATATTTTGCATTAGTATATTTGAATGCACTCATTTTTAAATTTGTTTTAAAAATGTTTGTAACAATAACAACTCAAGGCAGTCCTTCGTTTTTAGAATATGCTATTGATAATGAATGCGGAACCCAAAGGGTCGCACTCCATGAAATTTTTTACAAAGTCGTATGGTTTAATATAACTGAATCCAAGAAGAATAATTTAATTCAAAAACTTGACAGAAGAGGAGACGTAATTAGCCAGTTAACCATACCTGATGGTTATTACGGGTTTTGCTCACTAAAAGAAGCAATGAGTAACTTCAACATTACTCTCAAACTTAACAATGCAAATCTGAAAACAATGTTGACATTCAAACCTGAAAAAGAAGTAGTCCATTACTTTTTTGGTGTAGAGCTAGCTAAAATGTTAGGCTTTAAAACCAATCAAGCCTATCATAGATTTAGAGTTGCACCAGACGAAACTACTTATGAGGGAGAATATCCGCTCGATCTTGCATTACATTCATTACTCTATGTTCATTTGGACGAGCTGAGCACTGATGAAAACTTATATGATGGAAGGCCCTCAACTGTTTTAAGAGCTCTTCCATCAGGGAAAGCTGCATATTGCGATCATGAAATTATACGATTCCCTAATTTACAGTTTAAAAGATTAGCTTGTGGGAGGGTCGGATCGTTTAATATAAAAATCAAAGACCAAACAGGAAAAGTCGTCAAATGTGACAGCCTGCACATTGTTTTAGAAATAAAATAATACGTTGTTTTAAAAAATGTCACGTGGACCAGAAGAATCAGGAGTTACATTAGCGCCTGAGAGGTGTGTAACTTTAGAATTAAAAGACCTTGCAGACGTTGAGGACTTTGAACAAAACGGTGAGATAGGCACTTTGTATGGTTTTGAGTACACTAAAGATGGTTATTATAAGCGCAAAGAGGTTGACGACAACAAAAGGTTTCCTAAACTAGAACAACTACGCAATCTAGAAGCAAATAATGCGGGTCAGTATGAATATAAAATAGTTCGAAAAACTGACAACAAATGGCACTTAGAACCATATTTAGAATGGGACATAAAATTTGAATTCGTAAGCCCATTTACATTTTTTGACCGTCAAAAAAGTTTCAGAAAAGCATTGAACTCTGGCCCTTTACATGTAAGTCTTATGCCAGAGGACAACAGTCGAAAAGAGATCGAAATAAAGAAGTTTGGGAGCAAACAGTACATCCTCCACAGAAGAGAATCAGTTTTGAAGGAAGCTACTACAAAAGTACAGTTCTTTCCACGCACGTTATTAGGAGACACGTTCACAATGATATTTGAAATTTCTGTCTTAAAAGATGTGGGGAGGAATGGAGCTGTGGGTGTCAGTGACAACCTTATGGAAGGAATTCTTATTAGCTGGCAAAACTTAGACGTTGACAATCTTAAAGTTACTGTTGTGGTTCGTCACGATGGTGAAAATTTTAAGGTCGTAACAACAAGCAACAAAATCAATGTTAGTCTTAATAGAAACAATCTGACAAAACTGAGTTGGATTAATCTGACACATTTAGACCTTATAAGATTTTATTGTACTGATCAAATTTTGACGGATAGTATGATAACAACACTAACTGGTGTAAATTAAATTCTGTTATAAAACTATGGAGCAGACGACTTTGGTGTCAATGCCGATGTTAAACTTTATGATAAAAACCCCTCATTGTTCATTGATTTGTGGACAGACTGGTTGTGGAAAAACAATATTTGTCCTCGACCTATTACAAACAGTTTATCGTTATAATTTTGATCATATAGTAATTTTCTGCCCAACACTTAAATGGAACAAAGCATATCACGACAGAAGGTTTATATGGACAGATGATGAAATCTATTTAGTTGATCCTAGCAATAAACTTAGCGAGTGCTTAGAACACTTTTATAGACAGTTTGAAGGAACTCAGACACTATTTATTATAGATGACTGTTCAGCAGAAAGAGACATAGTTAAAAAGAGAAACACTTTATCAAAACTGGCTTTCAGTGGAAGACATGCTGGGATAAGTGTGTGGATTTTATGTCAAAAATATAACTCAGTTTTAAAAGACTTTAGAGAACAGTTAAAGACTGTAGTTTTATTCCACATGAAAGACAGAGACGCATTTGATGAATGTATGCGTGAAAAT
>JAMYXO010002355.1:0-10000 GCA_033310375.1 Conus canariensis | reverse complement strand
TGTGTGTGTGTGTGTGTGTGTGTGTGTGCGCGCGCGCTATTCTAAGGATACACATATTTGTTTTTCCTGTTAATTGTTAATTCTTGCAGGTTTTCTTGTTGTTGTTTTTTTTCAATTCTATGTTCTACGGGTTTTCGTGTTTTAGTCATTTAGCTTTTGTTTTGGTTCTGTTTGTTTCTTTCTTAGTTTTGTTAATGGTTTCAAAGTGCTTTCTGCACACAATTAATGTACGCATCTTTCCTTATATCAAAGGGATTTGTTAACATAAATTCTGATCGAGATTGTAAGCACCATAAAATGAGCATTGACATTTTTTTTTTAAAGTTTGTTTTTGAAGGGACATTACAGAAAGGAAAGAAGGAAAACATCAGGTAGAAAAAAAAGACAAGGATACGTAGAAGAAGAAAGAAAACAGGCAGAAAAAAAGACAGAAAGAAAAAGAAAAGAAAAGAGAATAGATAGATAGATAGATAGATAGATAGATAGATAGATAGATAGATAGATAGATAGATAGATAGATAGATAGATAGATAGATAGAAAGTAGGAAGGACGAAAAGAAAGAAATAAACAATGAAAGAAGAAAAAGAAGCAGCAGCACGAGTCGCTGTCAACATATCCCGAGCTCTTGTCCTCTCCATCAGCAGTAGCCAAGGGAGGTAAGCTTAGAATAAGATTAGCACGGCCGTAAATTGGCTGACTTGAGTTCCGGATGACATGAGATTTGCTTGTGGTACAAATTTAGCCCAAAGAGGGAGACAAGGTACAAATTTAGCCCAAAGGGAGAGACAAGGTACAAATTTAGCCCAAAGAGGGAGACAAGGTACAAATTTAGCCCTGCGCTGAACCCTGCGAAGTGATCTGAAGCGATCAAAGCTAAGTGAATTTTCATTGTTTTATTCGTTAATGTCTCACCTGATGAAGACCTAAGAGGTCGAAACGCGTTGTGTTTCGTCTTGTGACTCGTTTGTCCATGTTCTCTGGGCGGTTCGCTAACATTTATTTAAGATTTGTATATAGAAAAACAAAACCGGTTTGTGTTTTTTTTTTTTTTCAAAATATTCGTTGCCCTCTTTTCTACATGCATATGAAGATACACCCCAAATGATCCAAAGCAGACAGATCCAAACAAATGGAATGGGATTATCTGGGACACCTGATGCAAACACACGGTCATGGCTGAGTTTTGAGGCCTGAAAACCTGAAAGCCTAAGTCACATCGGTTAATCTGTGTGTTAACAATATGTGGATGATATCATCCACCGAGTTTCTGTAAAATGAATAAACTGATTAACGATTGTTTTGGGACAGCTTTTTGTTTTCTTTTCTATTGCGTTCTTTACTTTTTCTAATTCTGGTTTTATTTTAGAGAGCTTGCCATGCTTTTAAAGAATTCAATCGATTGTACAGCGTTCCTTGACAGATTTCTCATTATGGCATTTGACCACATGCTCGGCTACACAGGAAGCTGCAAGTTGAATGCAACATCTGAATAACTCCTTGCTCACCAAAATCAAAACTTTGTTTCAGCTCATACTAAAACACTCTCGACATGATCCTGTTAGAAAAGGAAAAAGAATCGTGATATAACGCAACAAAAGAAAAAGGAAAAGGGATCTTAAAATACAAGAAAGAGAAAGAGATTAAAAAAATGAACAGCATCAACGCAAAAACTTAAAAACAGAAAGAATCTGTAAAAACAAATTGACTGGATGGTCGAAAAAATAGATTAAAGGACGGACGGAAGGCAGAAGGTAAAAAGAAAAGGTTAAAAAGATAGAAGGAATGAAAGATAGGAAGAAAAGAAATAAAATGATAAGAAAAAAAAAAGGGGGGGGGGGGAGGGTGTAGGCAAAGAACGACGTACAAGATAGGGAATAGCAAGACAGAAAAAAAAAAGAGAAAAAAAATGTAAAAGAACGACAAAAGCTAGAAATGATGGCAGAAACAGGACAGTGAGCAGTAGAAGAGAAACGAGAAATAATCTAAACAAACAAAAATGGAAGAAAAAGAAGAAAAAAGTATGTCCATTTGACTACAGACACTGATGATGGAATAGTGCCAGAGTAAATAAACCGTGCTTACTGTCACGCGCAGTTTTTGACTGTCACCAGTACACTAATGAACAGCAGAAAGAGGAAAAGACGTAAGGTTTCAGTACACAACGGAAAGAGAGAAAGATGTTATGTACCAGTGAACAGCTGGAAGCGAGGAACAGTATGGCACCAGAAAACGAAACACATTACGTACAGTGAACAACAGAAAGACGGAAAAGCGCTAGGTATTAAATAAACAACAGAAAGTGAGGAAGACATTCAGTTCCAGAAACAGCAGAAAGAAAGAAACACGCCAGGTACTTGTAAACAACAGAAAAACAGGAACACGTAAGGTAAAAGTGTTTTTCACAGAGTGTTGTATACACACTTTGCCTTTCAGCTAAAGGGATTAGTGGAAATAAATTCTAATGGTTAATCTAAGCATCATTCAAAAATATTGAGAAGAACAATCTAATTATAAAGGGGTGTTTTCGCTTTTGTTCTCTGGTTGTTGTTGTGTTTTTTTCAGAAAAGAGAAAAGAAAATAAGACAAGAAGAAAAAGGAGAAGACGTAAAACAAACAGGGTAAAGGAGATAGAAAGAAAGAAAGAAAGAAAGACAGACAGACAGACAGACAGACAGACAGAAAAATTAACAACATTGTCAACAAATCCCGAGCTCCTGTCCTCTCTATAAGGAGTAGCCAGGGGGGGGGGGGTAGGGGAGGTAAGCTGGGACTAAGATCAGCAAAGTCGTAAATATGCTGACTTGAGTTTGCGGATGAGATGAGACTTGCTCCTTGTACAAAATAGATGACAGGAGGAGACAACCATTTGCAAGAAGGAAGAAGCAGAAAGGAGAGGAGAGAATTAGGGACATTCAGACAGTAAGAAAGACAGGCTACTGTGGAATATAAGAGAATATTCTTGAAAAAAAAACTCTTCTAGCAAGGGAAACACACCAGGAATTTGTGTGATTAGGTTAATAAGCAAGTGAAAGTTTTCACGTGCATATGAAACAAACCCGCAACTGGACTGTTTTCAGATTGTTCATTGTGTCTGAAAGTTAATTCCTTCTCTTCTTCCCATGCGCATCAAGGTGCAAGCCAGATGGTTCCAAGACGCAGATGAAAACAAATGAAATGTTATTATCTGGGACGCCCAGAGTATGCAAAGACAACGCCATGGGTAGAGTTTGGATGCCTGAAAGCCTGGTGGGCTGATCTATCTGTTTACAATATGTAAAATTATGTCATCAACAAGGTCGTTTTAAAACAAACAATGATTGTTTTGTGGCAGGTTTCATAACTTTCTCTTTTAGCGATAAACAAGTAGGGCAAGTCCTGCTCCCATAAGAAAACCTTACATCAAGTAGTTTTTATTGAAGACTGGCACAGCCTTCTAAACTTGAATAGAGTCAGACGAATACAAAGACGAACAATCTAATAGTGGGGGATAAAACAAGCACAGGCCAACAATTCCTCCGTCATCACAGTAATAACTGGCAAAGATTTGAACTTTAGGCAGGGGGGGGGGGGGTGTTGAAGATGAATAAAATTAAGAAAATATGTTATAAATATGAAAACTCTTCACTAGCTGCATGAGGGAACCATCATAATCTCTCTCGAAGGCAGATTTATTTGTATTGCCTGCTCCTAGGCCCTTCGTCCGCTGGATCGGACTCATCAGGGAGACACGGCTAATTGTGTCTGTGCTCCTGGCGTCAGATAGAGACACACAACAGTCCATAATACTGTAGTGTTCTCACTACCAAGGGTTCAAAAAAGAATCCAACAGCACCCCAAAGCAGCCAGCGAAGAGTAGTAATGAAACCAAAACAAAAGTGTGGGGAGGAAAAAAGTTGCTGAAAAACTAAAGAAATTATGTAAACAGTATAAAATGTAGGGGACAATGAAAAAATAATAAAGTTTATAAAAACCTTTTGGTGGTAGTAGAATCCATTAGTGAGAACACTGACGTTTCAAGCCATAGGCCCGTTGTCAAAGTGAAAGGAGAGGACAGTGTAGACAGGAAAGCCTCTGTGAGAATTGGGTGAGAACATTTCATTTAATGATCAAGTTGGACCAAAATAAAGTCACTGATCACTGTTCAGGTGTATTGAGTTCACACAGACACACACCACAGTTCACACAAAGACACCAACACACACACGCGCGCACACACACACCACCACAACCCCCACAAAACACACAACACCACACACACACACACACACACAACACCCACCGGTGGGTGTTGTGTGTGTGTGCGTGTGTGGTGTTGTGTGTTTTGTGGGGGTTGTGGTGGTGTGTGTGTGCGCGCGTGTGTGTGTTGGTGTCTTTGTGTGAACTGTGGTGTGTGTCTGTGTGAACTCAATACACCTGAACAGTGATCAGTGACTTTATTTTGGTCCAACTTGATCATTAAATGAAATGTTCTCACCCAATTCTCACAGAGGCTTTCCTGTCTACACTGTCCTCTCCTTTCACTTTGACAACGGGCCTATGGCTTGAAACGTCAGTGTTCTCACTAATGGATTCTACTACCACCAAAAGGTTTTTATAAACTTTATTATTTTTTCATTTTACAACGAATCCTGCAGTCAACTTTTGTTTCTTCCTTGTTTTCACCTGCTACCTTGGACTGCGACCCAACCCTTACCTTCTACCGATTCTTTGTCATGCCTTCTTCCTCTTCAGTCTTCTTCGGCACTGCCTTGGCCAAACTAAGGACTCTTCCAGCAATTCCCCAATGTGTCGGTGTGGCATACCTCAAGAGTACACTCACCAAGACACGGTTTACCAACCACATTGTCTTTCTACGCACCTGCAAACGAATTGGATTTGTTCCCAAGGGATTCAAGTTTAAAAGCCCTATCCCCAGTGATGACCATAGACGATCTGCCGCAGCTCACAGGATCACCCACCACGCTTCTATGAAGCTAATGTCAGAAACTATCCGATCCTACACACAGTGTGTCAACAGGGCATCCCACCAGATAAGCCACATGAGATCACAGCTCCGAAACCTCATGGATTACCAAACATCAAGATACATTATTGGCACTGTTCAGGAAGCCAACAGAGGACTACACACAGCTATGAACAAAACTAAACAACAGAAAATGGAACGCTCACAGCCTAAGACTACATCAATGCCTACCATTCATCCAACCCGCACCCATGACTCCAACTCCGACCCCAACCTGGTTGTGACTATACCACCAGACTTAAACCTACCTGATGACCAACGCCACGTCCTGTTGAGAGGCTTGAAGTTTGTCCCCCTGCAACCGACGGCAAACCGAATGCATGTTCTGTTTCTGTGCCAACGGTTTTTCCGCAGACTCCGTCTAGCTGCCCATTTTTCAAGCACATCGCCCCCGCCACCTGCCACCTCTCACGACGACTTGGCAAAACTGTTTCCTCGACAACCAAGCACCTGGACACCAAGTCCGGGGGAATTTCCAGCTCTGGACTTCTACATAGCCACCTGCAAAAAACAAATTGCCCAGCTGCGACCCAGGCCACTCAGACACTCCAACCTCTCGACTGCAGAACTTGAAGCATTGAAAGATCTGAAGAAGAGGACAGATGTTGTCATCAAACCAGCTGACAAGGGAGGGGCCATAACAGTATGGCGAAGAGATCTCTATGTGGAGGAGGCAAGGAGACAATTGGGTGACAGGGACTCCTACAGAGAGATTACGAAATCTACAATCAAATCTGACAACACACTGATCCGAAAAACAATAAAATCGGCCATAGACCAAGGACATCTTCCAACAGAAGCTATGAATGCCATCAACAGTGAACCTAAAGAACCAAACTTCTACCTGTTACCCAAGATTCACAAAGTTGACACTCCTGGACGTCCCATTGTTTCTGCATGCACTTGCCCCACAATCATCATCTCTGATGTGTTGGACAAGATTCTCCAACCCCTAGTGGCCACTCTACCCACGTACATAAAAGACACCAACGACACTCTGAGACTGTTAGAGGGTTTCTCTTTCCCAGATGACAGCAGGGAGAGACACATCTTCACGATGGATATTGTGTCACTTTACACCAGTATCCCCCATAGTGACGGATTGCAGGCACTGAAACACTACTTGGAGAAGAGTGACATCAAACACCTTCACATCCCTACCATCCTCCGCCTAGCAGAACTGGTTCTCTCCCTGAACTCGTTTGCCTTCGAGGATCACCACTACCTACAGACAAGAGGGGTCGCCATGGGCACAAAGATGGGGCCCAGCTTTGCATGCTTGTTTGTAGGCTTTGTGGAGGAGCAAGCTCTCAGCTGTTACACGGGAACACAACCAGCACTGTTCAAACGGTATATTGACGACTGCCTTGGTGTGTCGGTGGGACCAAGGGAAGACTTGTTAAACTTCATCCAACACATGTCTAACTTCCACCCTGCCCTCCGATACACCCACGAAATATCCAAATCTATCTCCTTCCTGGACCTTTCCATCTCTGTCCACCCAGACTGTTCCAAACTCTCCACCACCGTCTTCTACAAGCCCACTGACGCACATGCATATCTCCTATACAACTCCAGCCACCCATCCTCCGCCAGGAACAGTATACCACATTCTCAGTTCCAAAGGCTCAGGCGCATTTGCAGTAGAGAGCAGGACTTTGAGAATGAGGCTCAGAGGATGTCCACCTTCTTCATAGCCCGCCAGTACCCAGAGGATATTGTGCAAACAGCACTTGAACGTGCACGCTCTACCAGCCGCACAGAAGCCCTGAGACCAAAAGCAACGGGAGAGGATGAGGACCGCGCTGTGGTAGTCATCCCATACCACCCTCACAACCTACCAGTCTGCAGAATCCTGCGTGAAAACTTTAGTCTCCTCCAGCAAGATCCAGACCTCAAACAAATTTTTTCCAAGCCACCACTGATTGCTTTTCAGAGGGACAAGAACCTGCGTGACATGCTTGTGAGGTCCAAGCTTAGACCGCAGGCCACCCAGTCAACCTCACCTGGGTGCAGACCTTGTGGGGACAAAAAATGCAAGACGTGCCCATTTATAGACACTGCAACTACAGTCGTGGGACCCACTGGCACATTCACTGTGAGGTCCAGTTTAAACTGCCAGTCTAGGAACTTAGTGTACGTCTTGACCTGCACCCTCTGCTCCAAGCTGTATATTGGGGAGACCTACCGCTCATTGGCCGACCGCTTTTCAGAGCACCTGAGGTCGATGAAGCTGGGCCACAACAACCCAGTCGGCCAACATTTTGTTGGTCCGTATCACAGCTTCAGTCATGCGAAGATATCAGCAGTGTGGCAGAACCCCAGAGATCGTGTATACAGAAAGCACATGGAGAGCCTTGTCATCAGCCGCTTGGGCACCACACAGCCAGCTGGGATGAACATCAGAGTCACTGACGTCTAGCTGAGCCAGGGCCCTTCTGCCTTAATCTCTCTGTCCTGTCCCTCTTTAGCCCCTGTTTCTTTCTCTTTCAGTAGGCAAAATAGTGAATATTTCCATTTATTCCCCTCCTTTTGTGTGTGTGTGTGGTGTGGGTGTGGGGTGGGGGGGTGGGTGTTGTGTGTGTGTGTGTGTGTGGTGTTGTGTGTTTTGTGGGGGTTGTGGTGGTGTGTGTGTGCGCGCGTGTGTGTGTTGGTGTCTTTGTGTGAACTGTGGTGTGTGTCTGTGTGAACTCAATACACCTGAACAGTGATCAGTGACTTTATTTTGGTCCAACTTGATCATTAAATGAAATGTTCTCACCCAATTCTCACAGAGGCTTTCCTGTCTACACTGTCCTCTCCTTTCACTTTGACAACGGGCCTATGGCTTGAAACGTCAGTGTTCTCACTAATGGATTCTACTACCACCAAAAGGTTTTTATAAACTTTATTATTTTTTCATTTTACAACGAATCCTGCAGTCAACTTTTGTTTCTTCCTTGTAGGGGACAATATTTGAGCTTTTTGTTTATCGCTTTTTGTTTGCTGTCCCCTGCCTCATTTTATTTTCGACTTCTTTCTCTTTAATTCGGATTTCAGTTTCAACAGCTATGCATTCAAAGACTGACACTAATTATAGAGCGTTCTGTGGAATAATCCTCACTGTGGCCTGTGACCACACAAATGTCTGCCCAAGTAGCTTCTGGCCACAATACAACATCTGAAAGATGTCGCACTCATCAAACTTGATACTCTGTTTCAGCTCATACCAAAGCGCCCTTGACATCACCCTGTCGGCAAAAGCAGCAAAGAAAGCAGGAGTCAAACATGCATGGGTAGATGCAAGGATAAAGAAGAGTGAAGGACAGAAACAACAGCAAAAGCAGCAAAGAAAGCAGGAGTCAAACATGCATGGGTAGATGTAAGGACAAAGAAGAGTGAAGGACAGACACAACAGCAAAAGCAGCAAAGAAAGCAGGAGTCAAACATGCATGGGTAGATGTAAGGATAAAGAAGAGTGAAGGACAGACACAACAGCAAAAGCAGCAAAGAAAGCAGGAGTCAAACATGCATGGGTAGATGCAAGGACAAAGAAGAGTGAAGGACAGAAACAACAGCAAAAGCAGCAAAGAAAGCAGGAGTCAAACATGCATGGGTAGATGCAAGGACAAAGAAGAGTGAAGGACAGACACAACAGCAAAAGCAGCAAAGAAAGCAGGAGTCAAACATGCATGGGTAGATGCAAGGATAAAGAAGAGTGAAGGACAGACACAACAGCAAAAGCAGCAAAGAAAGCAGGAGTCAAACATGCATGGGTAGATGCAAGGACAAAGAAGAGTGAAGGACAGACACAACAATGGAAGGAAAGGGAATGAAAGAATAGCACTCATCCAAAAATTAAAATATGTGTAGACATCGGAAGATAATAAAGACGAAAAATGGACAGGGAATTATTGAATAATGAGGGGAAACAAGGAGTAGATTTAGAAGAAGAAAAAAACATCAGAGAGCCAGAAAGGACGAAGAAAGAAGAGATGAAAGACAGAGAATGAGAAGAAAGAAAAACAAAGGCAAGCAAAGAATGGTGAAAACAAGAGGGAAAAGCCAGACAGAGAATAACAAAGGCAGTTCCGTTGAAGACAGAGAATAACAAAGGCAGTTCCGTTGAAGACAGAGAATAACAAAGGCAGTTCCGTTGAAGACAGAGAATAACAAAGGCAGTTCCGTTGAAGACAGAGAATAACAAAGGCAGTTCCGTTGAAGCCAGAGAATAACAAAGGCAGTTCCGTTGAAGCCAGAGAATAACAAAGGCAGTCCCGTTGAAGCCAGAGAATAACAAAGGCAGTTCCTTTGAAGCCAGAGAATAACAAAGGCAGTTCCGTTGAAGACAGAGAACAACAAAGGCAGTTCCGTTGAAGACAGAGAATAACAAAGGCAGTTCCGTTGAAGACAGAGAATAACAAAGGCAGTTCCGTTGAAGACAGAGAATAACAAAGGCAGTTCCGTTGAAGACAGAGAATAACAAAGGCAGTTCCGTTGAAGACAGAGAATAACAAAGGCAGTTCCGTTGAAGACAGAGAATAACAAAGGCAGTTCCGTTGAAGACAGAGAATAACAAAGGCAGTTCCGTTGAAGACAGAGAATAACAAAGGCAGTTCCGTTGAAGACAGAGAATAACAAAGGCAGTTCCGTTGAAGACAGAGAATAACAAAGGCAGTTCCGTTGAAGACAGAGAATAACAAAGGCAGTTCCGTTGAAGACAGAGAATAACAAAGGCAGTCCCGTTGAAGACAGAGAATAACAAAGGCAGTTCCGTTGAAGACAGAGAATAACAAAGGCAGTTCCGTTGAAGCCAGAGAATAACAAAGGCAGTTCCGTTGAAGACAGAGAATAGCAAAGGCAGTTCCGTTGAAGACAGAGAATAACAAAGGCAGTTCCGTTGAAGACAGAGAATAACAAAGGCAGTTCCGTTGAAGACAGAGAATAACAAAGGCAGTTCCGCTGAAGACAGAGAATAACAAAGGCAGTTCCGTTGA
>JAMYXO010002354.1:12500-24228 GCA_033310375.1 Conus canariensis | reverse complement strand
GAGTGGCTGAGTCATAGCGATCTTGATCTTCAGGGGTCATCTTAAGATCGGATAGGACTAGATTATTAGAACAGACATTACGAACTTCTTGCATGCGTTTTAAGAAATGTTTTGCTGCATGTGGTCCTCTGTATAATTCTGGCTTTGAATGTTCACCATCTGACCTGACAACAATGAAGGCAAATGAACAAATCTGGTGGTTATTCATTATAACTGTTTTTGGTAAATGTTTTGGAGCTGGTCCTTCATAAGGAACAATAAGCGATTCAAAGTCTGCGTAAACAACGTATGG
Organism: Conus canariensis; assembly: GCA_033310375.1. Taxonomy (NCBI): domain Eukaryota; kingdom Metazoa; phylum Mollusca; class Gastropoda; order Neogastropoda; family Conidae; genus Conus; species Conus canariensis. The sequence goes on along the minus strand of JAMYXO010002354.1, from coordinate 23,936 downwards.
AGACCTCTGGAGTTTTTTGTAATTCTTAAAACTAACCTTACTGCCTTCTCTTGGCATAATTAGTTCTGTATTGCAGTCAACTGGACTAAGACAATGTTTTACATGTTCACTCGCTGCTTGAACAGACGGAATTCTTGTTAAACATTTTCTACAAAATTCTTGTTTGCTATGTTGTTTTGTAGTATGCACTAGTAATCTACTCATTGTGCGTATTAGAGTGTAGTGCAACCCATTAAGGCTTTGCATTAGGAGTAAGTCTACATGAGTTTTGGTTGGTTCGCCTATTGTTGGACTGTTCTTTGACACTCTAATTGGCAGAAGGTTGGTTTCTTCAGACCATGTGTAGACATTAACAGTTATTGGTGGATTTTGTTTTTCAAACTGATCAATTTTGTCTACAGCCATAGGAAATTCAAGGCCGTTAAAGTTAAGATCATTGGCCCACTGTAAATAGTTAGATACTCTCTCTGCATTTTTGGCAACGTGATGCAGCCTAGCAAGAACGCACCACATAAAACATTTGTCGTCTGAATTCTTTATGTTCAGAACTGCTTTCTTTGCAACTAATGTTGGAGGCAGTGGAATGTAAGACTTGCCTACAATTGGCTCATACTTAGCCTGTCTTAATCTGATGTCTAGGACTTCACCCTCTGACCAACCAGAGCCTCTCATTTTAGCTGCTTCAGAGGCTTCATTAAACTGTGTAAGAAGTTGATCTGCCCAACCGGGTGTTAAGTCATTATAAGAAAGAATAGTCTGCTGTTTAGTTGAGACCCAGACTTCTAGATTTTCTTCGTTTATTGTTATATAGTCGATTAAAACAACTAACCTTACTTTAACTGGAGGGTTTATTGTTAGTTTACTTGGAACTTGAGAAATAGCATGTACAACGCTTGCCTGCACGTTTGTTGGATCAATAACTTCTAAAACGACCTCATTTAAAGCTTTTGACAAACGCTCTTCCTCTTCCATTGCATCTAACCAAGAGTCAAAACTGTCATATATCTTATCCATGTTGAGCTTCTTTTCTAACTCAAAATATTTATTTAAATTAAAAAAAAATACTTAGTCAGAATCAATATCAACGGTCTTTTTGTGCTTGGACTCGTAAACTAAAGTATAAACGCCCTTTGGTGTTGTTAATGTGAGCTGTTTAGAACAGAGTTTAATGTCTCGTTTACTTTTTTTAAGCATTCCTTTTTTATCTGGTCGGTGTCTGGCTGTTGAGAAAAAGTTGCCCTTGCCTTTCTTTGAAGATCAAACTTTTGTCTTTTGTAGTCCTCAAAATCAGCCTGTAGGCGACTAAATTCTTCATCCGTGATGTTTGAGTCAACTAGTGCTTTATCAATTATCAGTTTGAAGGAACTAAGTTTAGCTGTTATTAGTTGAACCATAGCTGTGTGCTTTTGGAGTTTAGCTTTTATTTTTTTGCTGACAGCACTTACAGCCAATGAACACAGGCCAAGAGTTAAAGACAAACCACCTAGAGGTAAAGCTGCCGGTGCACCTACGCCTGTTGCTAAGAGACCTACACTTGTTCCTGCTGATAGAGCACTAGTGATCGATGCTCCAGTATTAACATATGTAACAGCATTAAAGACAGCAGAATACCTTCGTTTGGTTTTACTGTATTTTGAAAGGTCCTGCTCTAGTTGGGTTTGCATTTGTGTTATGTTTGTTAATCTGAAAGTTTTTATGTCTACAGCAACAGAGTTGCCTACTATCTCTTCTTTGGGCACTTTTGGATAAACCTGAACAGACATGCTTTTTTTAAAAAATAAAAATAATTTAGTATTGGATATCTTTTAATCTGTTATCTTGAATATTCAGCTGCGCATCATATATTAAAAACAAATGTACATTAAGTGGTTTATCACTCTCTTTTTCTTTATCAATTTGAATGTTTATTACGTCTTTAACTGTTCTCCCACTCCCATGCAACTGATTATCCTCGTTGACCTTAGGTCAATCCATAAACCGTATTTCGTTGTTAAATATTCATCAAGTCTAACACTGTGAAGGTGTAGATCTTTAGACACAAGGTCTACTGTTGGACTTCTAGACCTCCCGCCTCCAAACAATTTTCTTATTTCATCAAAATGATGATAAGGTTTAAGCCCACTACCGTAGACTTGGTTAGGACTACCCTCAATTGAACATTGTACTTTCGTTATTTTAGGATTGATAAACTTTTCACTTTGTCTTTTGAATGGTTCTTCATCTTCACACAGCAATAAAATACCTTTAAGGGATCTTGCTGTGGCACTAAAACTAAAGTTCCATATTGTGTCTGCCCTGCTTTTAGGATATTTAGTATGATGAATCACTCTTTCGTAATATATTGCTAATTTTGACTGATATTGTTGCTCAATCAGCCTTGCTAAGTTAGGGTTGCTAACAATGTCAAACTCTAACGAGATGTCGAAAATGCTGTACTTTGCGTCAGTGTCTGTAGATTTAATGACACGTTTGTATTCATTAAAAGTTAGTTCATATGACAATCTGTCTTTTAATGCTCCTTGAAAGTATGGCGCATGCGCTTTTAACAACTCAAAATCTAAGGGTATGGAAAAGCGATTTCCATAAGCAAAACTTACAGCTTCATACTTGTTGCCGGCTTTAGCATCTTCGGCGTCTATTCTGTGTTTTAGTGCTTCGTTATTTTCGATTCCTTGAAACGCAAGATCGGCCCTTTCATTATCGGTTAGCCATAGATCAGAATAGATTAGAAATATGTCTGCATTGTGTAAAGAAAATATTTCTTGCCCCTCAAGTTTTATAGAAATTTTCTTAACGATTGCCCGTCCCAGATTCTGTACAACTGTCCTGCTTGTGTCTGTTGCTGAATCAAGTTCTATTTTGAAAGTAAGCCGTGCAGATCCCGGCACAATCACTTCATCTGCTCCTAGGTCTGGAAATTTAACAGTAAGAATTTGATCTGAATCAATAGTAGATGGATTATTTGGAACAATAATATTCTGTTTATTTCCCTTCACGCCAAAGGGCTCTTTCAGTCTTCTATGCGGGTCAAGAATTGAGCCATATGCTTGTGACATTTTTTTTATAAAACAAAATAAAAAGTTAATTATTTTTAAAACATGGCAGGCATTGAAGATTATGATGTTTTTGATCCTGGAGACGACATGAGTGAAATGACACCTTTGACACATCCATTGCGCTCATTGCGACATGAATTAACAGAAAGTAAGGTCAGATCATTGTACCAAAGTTTAGGCCAAGAACCTCCCGAATTTATAGACCCTAATGATTTTGAAACAAAAAATGATCACTTGTTTTTTAAAAATGATAAAGGTGAACTTGTTCAGCTTACAACTAAACCAGACTCATCAAAGTTTTTAAAAAGAGTACAATTAGACAAAGGCTCAGTGTGAGCGATCAAAGTCGCCTTGGCATTACTAAACCAAAATTAGATAGGGAAGCAGTTGCTAAACTTCAAAACACACTACAAGAACTCCCAACAGATAACCAAATACAAAATATGGAACTTAAAGATTTAAGCCCAACAGCAGACGAAATAATACAAGCAGAAACCAGTTTTTCAGAAGAAACAGCATTAAAAACTATGCACGATCCGCCGCTACCTATGAGAGAAATAACGGCCCTTGATCATGCTTTGAGAAGCATCAGAGGCGAATTAACAAACAATTTAGCAAAACTGGGTGAACTAGATGAGCATATAAAAAGAGAAAAAGAAAAACTAGTTGAGGCTGATGACCACAACTTAGGACCTGGTGTTAAAGAAAGAATAACACAAAGACTAAAAGATCTTGAACAAGAGAGATCAGCAAGACTAGAAGTGTTGTCTAATAACCGAGAACAATTACGAACTCAAGTGAGCAGAATAAGAGAAACTATCCAAAGAATTTTATATGAAGACACAACGTTAGCAGAACGAATAAGAACACTGTTTAGAGAGCAAGGTGTCACATTAGCGAGCGTTATAACAGCCTTAGGATTTGCAATAAGTACACTGGTGTTGGCTATTACAGGCGGCGGTGGGCAAGGGTTAGTGCCTCCGCCACCATCACCACCATCAGATAAATCATGGGTAAAAAAACAACTTGATCATCTTGCAAGTTTATTTAAAAAAATTAGCCAGTAAGGCAATAGATTCTTTGCCTGGTATAATAGGTGGGATCGTTAGCTGGCTTTTGTCTGCCGCAAGTAAAGTAGTTGGCTTTATGGCTGAGCACTTATGGACATTAGTTGTCTTAATAGTTGGGTTACTTTATAGTAAGATAAAGACCAAGTAATCCTAGGGCAGTTAATCCAATAACAAGTGCCGTCTTTTCATATTCATGGTCATTATTTCTTGGGGCCACGGGGATTGGATGGGGTTTTGAGGGGGACTCGAGGATTGGATGGGGTTTAGAGGGGGCCACGGGGATTGGGGCTTCTTTTTTTATTGCTATTGCTGGCTTAGAATTTATGTCGTTTTTTCCGACCTTCTCTTCTTTACCAGCCACAAGGATTTCATTATTATAGTTTATTATTGTTCCTATCTGAAGTCTGAGGTCAGAAGGCAGCATGTATAAACCAGTGCCAACGGCGAAGTCTACTTTCGATCTTGCGTATTGCAAAACATTTTGGTACCTTTTAATACTTGAAGGTAAATCAACTGCAGAATTAATGGAGTCCTCTAAATTTGCTAAATACTGTTTTTGGGCGTCAAAGCCAGTAGAAGGATCAATTATGTTTGATCTTGTTTGTGCTTGCGAACCTAGCAAACACCAAACATAAGTACGAATAGAGTCGTTTATTCGTTCTATTCCCGCTTTTGTTAGGCCCTTAGAAGTATCCAAAATAAATGTTGTCCATGCTGTTTTATGCTCTTGCTCTATGGACCCGAGGTGAACAGTTGTGCCTGAAGAGAAAGATGTGTAAGGAGGATTGTAATCATAGTTATACTTTCTGTGCACGCCCCAAAAATAAGGGGTGCCTAAACCATGATTAAGATCCAACTTTTGTCTAAAGTCTGTCTTTGGGTCAATATCAAATTCGTTACAGATCCTTTCAAAAGCCTTGTAATCTATTCTGTTGCTGAATGGATTAAACGTTTTGTCATTTGGTAATGGCGCTTGCAGTTCAGACAAAATACGTCTGAAGGTGTAATAAAAATGAAATCTATACACTGACCTCACCAAAGGATCAGGATGATTTAAATGATCGGCATACGACACTCCACACCCAGTTGATGCACAAAACACAGCAAAGTTTAACTGGTTCTGATAAAACTGCATCGGATGACTGAACCACACTTTCGGGATGTAGTCGTTTTTGATAGGAGGGTTAAGATAACGATCCAATGGAGTACTAACCTTTACTTGAAAGGCGTCAGTCTGAGTCACAGAAATGTCGAGGGTATCAGTTGTTATATCTTTAGGACTGTAGTGCGGCCCAACAGAATATTTTGCATTAGTATATTTGAATGCACTCATTTTTAAATTTGTTTTAAAAATGTTTGTAACAATAACAACTCAAGACAGTCCTTCGTTTTTAGAATATGCTATTGATAATAACTGCGGAACCCAAAGGGTCGCACTCCATGAAATTTTTTACAAAGTCGTATGGTTTAATATAACTGAATCCAAGGAGAATAATAAGATTAAAAAATTTGATAATAGAGGAAACTTAGTTAGCCAGTTAACCATACCTGATGGTTATTACGGGTTTTGCTCGCTAAAAGAAGCAATGAGTAACTTCGACATTACTCTCAAACTTAACAATGCAAATTTGAAAATAATGTTGACATTCAAACCTGAAGAAGAAGTAGACCATTACCTTTTTGATGTAGAGCTAGCTAAAATGTTAGGCTTTGCAACTGACAATCATGGTTTTAGAGTTACATCAGACGAAACTACTTATGAGGGAGAATATCCGCTCGATCTTGCATTACATTCATTACTCTATGTTCATTTGGACGAGCTGAGCACTGATGAAAACTTATATGATGGAAGGCCCTCAACTGTTTTAAGAGCTCTTCCATCAGGGAAAGCTGCATATTGCGATTATGAAATTATACAATTCCCTAATTTACAGTTTAAAAGATTAGCTTGTGGGAGGGTCAGATCATTTAATATAAAGATCACAGATAAAACAGGGAAAGTCGTGAAATGTGATAACCTGCACATTGTTTTAGAAATAAAATAATAAGGTGTACTAAAAATAATGTCTCGTGGGCCAGAAGAATCAGGAGTTACATTAGCGCCTGAGAGGTGTGTAACTTTAGAATTAAAAGACCTTGCAGACGTTGAGGACTTTTGAACAAAACGGTGAGATAGGCACTTTATATGGTTTTGAGTACACTAAAGATGGTTATTATAAACGCAAAGAGGTTGACGACAACAAAAGGTTTCCTAAACTAGAACAACTACGCAATGTAGAAGCAAATAATGCGGGTCAGTATGAATATAAAATAGTTCGAAAAACTGACAACAAATGGCACTTAGAACCATATTTAGAATGGGACATAAAATTTGAATTCTTAAGCCCATTTACATTTTTTGACCGTCAAAAAAGTTTCAGAAAAGCATTGAACTCTGGCCCTTTACATGTAAGTCTTATGCCAGAGGACAACAGTCGGAAAGAGATCGAAATAAAGCCGTTTGGGGACAAACAGTACATCCTCCACAGAAGAGAATCGGTTTTAAAGAAAGCTTCTACAAAATTACAGTTCATTCCACGCACAAAATTAGGAGACACGTTCACAATGATATTTAAAATTTCTGTCTTAAAAGATGAGGCGAGAAATGGAGCTCTGGGCGTCAGTGACAATCTTATGAAAGGAATTCTTATTAGCTGGCAAAACTTAGACGTTGACAAACTTAAAGTTACTGTCGTTGTTCTTTACAATGGCGAGGATATTAAGGTCATAACAACAAGCAACAAAATTGATATTAGTCTAAATAGAAACGATCTTACAGAACTAAACTGGATTAATCTTACACATTTGGGCCTTATAGGGTTTTATTATACTGAACAAGTTTTGACAGAGAGTATGATAAAAACAATAACTGGATTAGATTAAATTCTGTTTTAAAACTATGGAGCAGACGACTTTGGTGTCAATGCCGATGTTAAACTTTATGACAAAAACCCCTCATTGTTCATTGATTTGTGGACAGACTGGTTGTGGAAAAAACAATATTTGTCCTCGACCTATTACAAACAGTTTATCGTTATAATTTTGATCATATTGTAATTTTCTGTCCAACATTAAAGTGGAACAAAGCATATCACGACAGAAGGTTTATATGGACGGATGATGAAATCTATTTGATTGATCCCAGCAATAAACTTAGCGAGTGCTTAGAACACTTTTATAGACAGTTTGAGGGAACGCAGACACTATTTATTATAGATGACTGTTCGGCAGAAAGAGACATAGTTAGAAAAAGAAATACTTTATCAAAACTGGCTTTTAGCGGGAGACATGCTGGGATAAGTGTGTGGATTTTATGTCAGAAATATAACTCAGTTTTAAAAGACTTTAGAGAGCAATTAAAGACAGTGGTTTTATTCCACATGAAAGATAGAGACGCATTTGATGAATGTATGAAAGAAAATGATGTTATTGAAAACGATCAAGAAAAACGAAGGATTAAGCAAAAACTTAAGTCTCAAAAGTTTTCTAAATTAGTGTTAAAAACAGATAATCCTACACATTATGTATGTTTGTAAAGTGTTTACTATTAGAGAACTATAAAATAGGCATTCTGGGTAAGCCGGCGGAGCAACAGCGGAGCCGGGTGAGCCAGAATGCCTATTTTATAGTTCTCTCCCCGGGGGTCATTCTAGGACTAGCTAGAACTTACCCCCCCCCCCCCCCCCAGTTGGAACTTACCCCCGCGGGGGTAAGTTTGGGCTAGCCTGGATTTACCCCCCCCCCCCCCCCCCCAAAGGGTCAATCTAGGACTATTTGGAATCTTCCTCCACCCCACCCCACCCTTCAAACAAGAGAGGGTTATTCAGGGTTTTCCTCTGCCGTTTCCCAACACGCACACCCCCTTAAAAAAAATTAGGTTAGCCTGCATATTTACACCCCCTCTCCCATTTCCTATAATTATACAGTCAGTTGGGTTTTGACAAAGTGTAGTTCTAGACTTTTCTCAATAGATGGACCTACTACTTCCCCCCCCCCCCCCCCCCCACCACCACCCACACACACACACACACACACCCTGGTTCACTAACAGATACGTATTAACATTTCTCGCGCTAGCTTACATGCGTGGGTCAATATTCGGGTGTGTGAGTACGCCCGTGCATGCGTGGGAAAGAAAGACGGCTACATGCCAATGTGACCAAGTGCCAGTGTGACCAAGCGCAGTTGTGACAAAACGTCGTTGTGACCACGTGTCGTTGTGACAAGTACCGTTGTTGCTTCATCCCGGTTTGCCTCTTTTAACTATTTTACAGCTATTTAGAGTCTCTTGAGTACCTGTGTACCTTAGCATGTACAATGCAGATGACTAGTGGTCAGTACCACTGACCACTGGTCATTATGACGTAAATCGGAGATTTTAACTATTTAACAGCTAATTAATGTTTCCCGAGTGCTTGTGTACCTTGTACAATTTAGATTACTTGTGGTCAGTGCCACTGACTACTGGTCATTATGACGTAAATTGGAGATTTTAACTATTTCACAGCTAATTATAGTCTCCCGAGTACCTGTGTACCTTGTACAATGCAGACGACCAGTGGTCAGTGCCACTGACCACTGGTCACTATGAAGTAAATCAGATATTTCGACTATTTTACAGCTAATCAGTGTCTCATAAGTGTTTGTATTCCTTGTGCAGTACAGACAACCAGTGGTCAGTGTCACTGACCATTGGTCACTTTAATGTATATCAGAGATTTTAACTATTTTTACAGCTAATTAGTGTCTCCTAGGTGCCTGTGTACCTTGTACAATGTAGATGACTGGGGGGGGGGGGGGGGGTCAGTTCCAACTAGGGGGGGTAAGTTCCAGCTAGTCCTGGAATGACCCTGGGGGTAAAAGCAGGCTAGCCCAGACTTACCCCGGGGTAAGTTCCAGAGGGGGGGGGGGGGGGTAAGAATGGGCTGTTACACCGGGTCTGTGTGAGTGAGCGATCGAATGACAGCGTGCACGTGATTGATGAAAATGTCTTAAAAGCAAGACAACCTTTTCGTTTCTTACATGGAACGTGAACGGTTTATTGCCCAAACTTACAGATCATGATTTTGTTACATTTATTTGTGGTTTTGATTTTGTTTGCTTGGTAGAGACCTTTATGGAAAAAATGGAAAACAATATATTCAATGGATATAAAACATATTATACATCAGCTGTAAATTTCTCTCAAAAAGGTAGACGATCAGGAGGCATTGTGTGTTTGATTAAGAATGAGTTGGCTCCCTTTGTAAAAATCATTGATACAAAAAGTTTTATAAATTGTTGTGCATTTGTCATTGATAAAGACTTATTCGGCTTGGAGAAAGATGTATTGTATTTGTGTTCTTATGTTCCGCCGGAAGGTTCGCCTTTTTATATTCATTTTGATCAGGATAATGGGATAAGTTTGCTTGAGAATTGTTTGGTTGATAGTATGACAACAAGAGATGTTTATGTGGTATTGTGCGGTGACTTAAACAGCAGAACTTCAAATATTTCTAGGGATTTTTTGGCAAACAGTGTTATTGAACTGCAATATAAAAGCGAGTCTATCACTTCAATATGTTCTCAAGATCAATATTTGAATAATTATGGAAAATTACTTCTTAACATGTGCACTGCCTTAGATTTAAATATATTAAATGGTTCATGTAAGGGTGACCTCCAGGGTCACTATACATATATATCAGACTCTGGATGCAGTGTCGCCGACTATTTCATTTTTTCAAACGAATTATTATCACTGGTGTATGAATCATGTGAACTACACGTTGTGGAAAGGATTGAGTCTGATCACATGCCTGTTGCAGTTCGAGTAGTGTTTCCACAGGAAAATGAAGTCAATGCTAGTAAAAAGGAAGGTCTTAAGGAAACTATTGAAAAAATTGTTTGGAACAGTGAATATGCTGATGTTTTTTCTGACTCGCTTTGTAAAAACGACATGAAGAGTAAGTTGAACAATGCTATGATTTTAATTGATGTTGATGTCAACGAAGCATTAAGTGTGTTTAATGAGTGTATAAAAGACTGTGCGAATTGTATGAAGAAGCATATAAATGTCAATAAAGAGAAGGTACCACGTGACTGGTTCGACCAGGAATGTGAAACCGCTAAGAAAAAAGTAAGAAGCCTTCTCAGAGTTAGTTGTAGGACATTAGATAGGGAGGATCGGCAAACGTATACCGTTGCTCGGCGTGAATATAAACATTTGCTGGTAAGGAAGAGTAAAGAGTTTAACAATACATTGTTGAACAAACTTGTGACATCAGTAAAAAACCAGAGAGAATTCTGGGACATTGTCCATAAAGCTTCCTTTAATAGAAAACAGCCAAGAAACGAGATTACAGTTGACAAGTGGTTCCAGCACTTTAAGTCGTTATTAGAAATAGATGTAAATACTTCCAATTATGAAGATCCGGCTGATAGTGACAGTGATAGTTACATGAATCGTCCTATTTCTAAAGAGGAAGTATTGTTGGCCATAAGAAAACTGAAAGTTCGGAAAGCAGCAGGCCCAGATGGTATTGTTAGCGAGTTACTGAAGTATTCAAATGATCAAGTCGCAAATTTTCTCGCAAAATTATTCAATACACTTTTTGACAACGGGGTATTTCCGGAAAATTGGACAGAATCCATTATTTTACCATTGTTTAAAAAAGGAGATGTTAATAATCCCAATAATTATAGAGGTATCTCTATTACTGATATAAGTAGCAAATTTTATAGTTCTATTATTAACAACAGATTACAAGAATGGATAGACGAGAACAATGTTACAGGTGAGTATCAAGCAGGCTTTAAAAAAGGATATTCGACAGTTGATCACATATTTACGTTGTTAGCGCTTGTGCAAAAGCAGTTTTCATATAATCGTAAACTTTATGTAACGTTCATAGACTTTGAAAAAGCATTTGATTCGATTAATAGAAACCTGCTATGGCCTATTTTATCAAAAAATGGCATAACTGGTAAGTTATTTAAGTGTATCAAAGTTATGTATGAAAATGTAAAATGTAGAGTAAGGTGTGGTTCTAAACTTTCTGATTACATTCGATGTACAGCAGGAGTGAAACAGGTAGATGCGTGTAGCCCTGTACTATTTTCTGTATTTATTAATGAGTTAGCATTACCTGTGATTAATAACGGAAAACATGGTGCTGTGCTCTCACGTACTGCATTTGAGTTGTTCATTCTTCTATTGGCAGATGATGTTGTTTTATTGTCAGAAACGGTTATAGGGCTGCAGACACAGCTAAATAACTTGCAACATGCTG
>JAMYXO010002354.1:0-7500 GCA_033310375.1 Conus canariensis | reverse complement strand
GGCTTATTTCATTCAAAGCGATACTGCTGACGACACAAGGGAGATCACTCCTTTTTGCTGCAGATATCATGGCTTATTTCATTCAAAGCGATACTGCTGACGACACAAGGGAGATCACTCCTTTTTGCTGCAGATATCATGGCTTATTTCATTCAAAGCGATACTGCTGACGACACAAGGGAGATCACTCCTTTTTGCTGCAGATATCATGGCTTATTTCATTCAAAGCGATACTGCTGACGACACAAGGGAGATCACTCCTTTTTGCTGCAGATATCATGGCTTATTTCATTCAAAGCGATACTGCTGACGACACAAGGGAGATCACTCTTTTTGCTGCAGATATCATGGCTTATTTCATTCAAAGCGATACTGCTGACGACACAGGGAGATCACTCTTTTTGCTGCAGATATCATGGCTTATTTCATTCAAAGCGATACTGCTGACGACACAAGGGAGATCACTCCTTTTTGCTGCAGATATCATGGCTTATTTCATTCAAAGCGATACTGCTGACGAACAAGGGAGATCACTCCTTTTTGCTGCAGATACATGGCTTATTTCATTCAAAGCGATATGCTGACGACACAAGGGAGATCACTCCTTTTTGCTGCAGATATCATGGCTTATTTCATTCAACTACTACCGGTCTCTTTGCGCAGTATCGTATCTCAAAGCGATATGCGCACAAGAGATCACTTTTGCTCAGTCATGGCTTATCATTCAAGGATACTGCGACAGGATCACTCTTTTGTGCAGTTGTATTCTTCAACGTAGTGACCAAGAGTCACTCTTTGTAGTCATGGTTTCATCAATTTTTTTTTTTTTTTTTTTTTTTTTTTTTTTTTTTTTTTTTTTTTTTTTTTTTTTTTTTTTTTTTTTTTTTTTTTTTTTTTTTTTTTTTTTTTTTTTTTTTTTTTTTTTTTTTTTTTTTTTTTTTTTTTTTTTTTTTTTTTTTTTTTTTTTTTTTTTTTTTTTTTTTTTTTTTTTTTTTTTTTTTTTTTTTTTTTTTTTTTTTTTTTTTTTTTTTTTTTTTTTTTTTTTTTTTTTTCAGATACTGCTGAGAAAGGGAGATCACTCCTTTTTGCTGCAGTATGCTTTATTCATTCAAAGCGATACTGCTGACGACACAAGGGAGATCATCCTTTTTGCTGCAGATACATGGTTTTCATTCAAAGCGATACTGTGACGAAAAGGGAATCATCCTTTTTGCTGCAGATACATGGCTTATTTCATTCAAAGCGATTCTGTGCACACAAGGATCACTCTTTGCTGAGATATCTGGCTTATTTCATTCAAGCGATACTGCTGACGACACAAGGGAGATCACTCCTTTTTGCTGCAGATATCATGGCTTATTTCATTCAAAGCGATACTGCTGACGACACAAGGGAGATCACTCCTTTTTGCTGCAGATATCATGGCTTATTTCATTCAAAGCGATACTGCTGACGACACAAGGGAGATCACTCCTTTTTGCTGCAGATATCATGGCTTATTCATTCAAAGCGATACTGCTGACGACACAAGGGAGATCACTCCTTTTTGCTGCAGATATCATGGCTTATTCATTCAAAGCGATACTGCTGACGACACAAGGGAGATCACTCCTTTTTGCTGCAGATATCATGGCTTATTTCATTCAAAGCGATACTGCTGACGACACAAGGGAGATCACTCCTTTTTGCTGCAGATATCATGGCTTATTTCATTCAAAGCGATACTGCTGACGACACAAGGGAGATCACTCCTTTTTGCTGCAGATATCATGGCTTATTGCATTCAAAGCGATACTGCTGACGACACAAGGGAGATCACTCCTTTTTGCTGCAGATATCATGGCTTATTTCATTCAAAGCGATACTGCTGACGACACAAGGGAGATCACTCCTTTTTGTTGCAGATATCATGGCTTATTTCATTCAAAGCGATACTGCTGACAACACAAGGGAGATCACTTCTTTTGCTGCAGATATCATGGATTGTTGCATTCAAAGCGATACTGCTAATGACACAAGGGAGATCACTTCTTTTGCTGCAGATATCATGGCTTATTGCATTCAAAGCGATACTGCTGACGACACAAGGAAGATCAAGGTCATTCTTCTGAATGCATACCAGGGAGCCTTTTCTGATCGGAGGGCGGGTAGGGTTACAGGAGAATTGGAGGAAAACGTGTGGGTATTCTTTTTTTCGGGGGCTCACAAGTTTCAACAGCATTCACAGCTGTTTATTCGTGAACACAATAATGTCTTGATCAAAATGAACAGGGGATCTCTGGTGTCGTGAGAGGAATGTTTGCTGACCGGGATCTCAATTGCCGTTAGCCTTTTATTTTCCAGTGAGCTTTCACATCGTTCTTCTCTCTCTCTCTCTCTCTCTCTCTTCTCTCCTCTCTCTCTCTCTCTCTCTCTTTTCTCTCTCTCTCTCTCTCTCTCTCTCTCTCTCTCTCTCCTCAGACCTGACACCCCCAGAAGATGAGGCGAGTGAGGAGTGTCCGGCAAACAAATGTCAGTCTGATCCTCAGGATCAGCATGCTGACATAGTCAACATGGACGTGCCTGTCCAAAACCGTTTTGATCCCTTATCCAGTCTCCATGAGAAACAGCAGGGACCTGACAACACTGCACTTTTTAAACACTCCCCCAATGTTCAGAGTTCTACAGAAAACTACCTCCAGCACCAGGACTCTACACATAGCGTTAACCCAACACACCAAAAGAAGCCCCCTAAAGAGATATTGAGTGAAATCACCATCCCCAATCATACTTCATCACTCCTCATAGGTGACTCGGTCATTAGGAATTTGTCACCCCATGTGGTGCACCACGTCTCGCTCTGTATAGAGATGTTACCCATCCTAGCATGAGAGGCACTGCATGTCTGGCAGTAAATTTCAAAAAAGTTCTTCCCCAGATTGTGCAACCTAGAGTCCAAGACTCTTTCCGTGGACCTGTCTTCTCTCGTGGCCCATCCCAACGTCCCTCAGTTTCTTCCTTAGACCACAGTAGGGGGAGAGTCCCATTTTACAGCAATACCCAGTACCGCTCACTACCCTACCCTTCGGTGAATGTGCGAGTTCCCCCACTAGCTTCCTCTTCCCACTTCCCCCAGTTACCCTCCCATAATGGCCAGGTCAACTGTGGCAGGACCTATCCAATAAAGACTGGATATCCACGTGATCAGGTCCCTTTAGAGAGGTTGGAACGTGACACTGACGAAATAACTTTTCCCTCCTTAGTTAACCAGTCTAAAGATAGTAGACCTATTAATGCTTCTAACGATGCTTCTTCAGCATTCCCCCATTCCCACCACTCCTTCCCCAGACAAAATTACACAGCTTCCTATTCCGCCTATCCCAGAACCCCAGCTCCATACCCATACTTGCCCTATGTGCCTGGAGGAGACCCCTTGCCAAGACAGTATATTGGTTCAGGTGGTTCTAACTCCTTATCCACACAACAGGGTGTATACTATGACACCCGAAATAGGCCACCACTCAGGAATCCCCAACACCAGTATGCCAACCATTTAAACATGGCACCACTGATGGCCTACCAGCGTGGTCTTCAGCGATCCATACCAGCCTGGTAGACAAATACGCCATTTATCAAACCTAATGCTCATATTATCTACCCCATAATGGAATTTGCTGGTAATGTGTGAATTAAAATTGTTTGTTCATGTTCGTATGGCCATTTGTTCTTTATGTATTCATTATTCTTATGTAGTCTCCTATCGTTCAAGGGACTCAAGTCGTCAGTAGATTTGAAGTTTATTTGTATGAACGGTCCTGCTTACACGGGTGGGGGCTATGATGATATTGGATCGTGGTGCTTCCCCTTAGAAATTGTGTGGCCTTGTTGGTGTGAAAGCATTCTTTATAAGTACTCGCATTATATTGATTATTGAACTTTAGATTATTTTTCTTCGTAGTTAAGTTCACTATTTTTTGCTATGAGATTTCTAGTGCATGTTGTTTGTGCGTCATTTTGATTCCTACTCGTTGATTATAATTGCTATTGTCCTGCTGTTAATTATGGACAATATCAATGCCACCAAATGACTAAGTAAACCTGGATTTAAGATAGGATATCTTAATGCTTGCCATTTGATAAACAAAATATCAGAGTTACCTTCTATTTTGTCTAATTCTAATGATTGTTTTCATGTTTTTGGGTTTTCTTAATCGCGTCTAAGTAATGTAATATCTGACAGTGTACTCTCGATTCCTGGTTACAATATAATCCGAAGAGATGCTGCCGTGAAATTCGAAACTGGTTTGGTAACGTATGTTCATCAATCTGTAAATTATAGAATCTTAAATATGTTTAATAGATTCAATATTGAAAGTATTTGGATTGAAATTCGCCTAAAAGGGACCAAACCGTTTTTAGCCGGCTTCATATACAGAAACCCAGAAGAGAGGGTAGAGTGGTCACAGCGTTTCGAACTCATGATGGAAGATGTTTTGAGTTATTCTACGGAAGTTGTCCTGCTAGGCGATTTTAATATTGACTTACTGAAGCCCCACGAAACATGGAAAAGATGTTATGAATTATTTAACCTGAAGCAATTAATAAACACCCCTACTAGGAAAACGCCACAGTCTGAAACAATAATAGACCACATTTACGTCACTTGCCCCAGTAACATAATAGAAACGTCTGTTCCAGTCCTTGGCCTAAGCGACCATTTCCCAGTATGCTTAACCTGGTCAAAGAAAGGCATAAAAATTTCCAGATGTGGTCATAAATGTATATCGTTTCGCTCCTATAGAAACTTTACTGAGGAAGAGTTCCTGACTGACTTAAGCATGGCAAACTTTACAGGGTTTACCAACATACAAACCCGGATAAAGCATTATCAATATGGTATACAATTTTCATGTCCGTTTTTGATAAACATGCCCCCCTAAGAACCAAGCGGGTCAAATACATAGAAAAACCACCATGGTTGAATGCAGAAATTAATGTCGAAATCCAGACTCGCGAGAAACTATTGCAAAACACTGGCAAAGATGATAACTTCAAGAAACAGCGAAACAAAGTAACCGCAATGAAACGACGCGCTCGAAAAAAGTATTTTAATGACTTGATTAAATCTAAAAGCGATACGAAATCAATTTGGAAAACTATAAACCAACTATCAGGGAAAAAGTCATTAGTAACAGCCCCTTGTAGTGATAATCTCTCGGCCGAAAAGCTAAACAAACATTTTACAACTGTTGCCCAAAGAGTTGTTACGACAGACAACTCACAGTCAAACGATCTGTTGTTGTTAAAACATTTTTGTGATTCAAAAATCATATACACAAAACTTCAGTTCCCATTCATTATTGTGCACGAAGTTTTCAAAGAACTATCATCTTTAAAACAGTCTCGTTCACGGGGTTTGGATGGACTTGACAGCAAAATCTTGAAGATATCTGCACCCTTTATTTCGGAACACATTACATATGTTTACAATCTCTGTCTTGAAAATTGTTGTTATCCACAAGTATTTAAGGATGCCAAAGTGCTGCCGATTCATAAGGCTGGTGATCTTTCGGACCCATCCAATTATAGACCGATTTCTATTTTATCTGCTCTGTCCAAACCTTTGGAAAAACACATTAAATGTAATCTTCAGGCACATTTCACCAAATATGATCTATTTCACCCCAATCAGAGTGGATTTAGAGCCAGTCATTCCTGCCACACCATGCTCACAAACTTAATAGAAGAATGGCATTTGAACATAAACAATGATTTATTCACTGCTGCTGTCTTTGTTGATTTTGCAAAAGCATTTGATACCATTGATCATGATCTTTTATCTAGAAAATGTATCTTATATGGACTTACCTCAGACTCAGTAAATCTCCTTTCATCTTTTTTTAACAATAGAAGACAAGCAGTATTTCAAGATTCCATTATGTCACCTCTTATGACGGTGAAATATGGTATTCCTCAAGGATCTATTTTAGGTCCTATTTTATTTTCTATTTATGTTAACGATTTAGCACTTCATGTAACGTCGTCTACTGAACTGTTTGCTGATGATACTACCCTTTATAATAAAGATAAAAGTCCGGAAATGGTGTGCTGCAACATGCAGAAAGATTTAGATCAATTAGTTAGCTGGACCGAAGCAAATCATATGGCTCTTCACCCTCTCAAGTCAAAGTTCATGTTAGTTACCACCAGACAGAAAAGACAAAAACCAGCCTGCCAAGCCTTAAAATTTATGACAAAGCATTGGAAGAAGTCGAATCGCACAAATTGCTAGGTCTTACACTTGATAATAACATATCTTGGTCTAGCCACATATCTTTACTTTGTAAAAAAAAACTGTCCAAGAAAGTGTTTCAGCTAAATAGAATAAAGCATTTTCTTGATGAGCATACTCGAAAGATATTTTTCCATGCATACATCCAACCGGACATAGACTATGCTTCAACTTGCTGGGATTTGGCAAGTAAAAACTCCTTAAGACCTCTTGAGAGCTTATACAGACGTTCTCTCAAACTTATTCTTCTCAAATCATCGTCCCTTCTACCCAGTGATTACAAATACTTAGGTATTCTTCCCTTTGGGTTTAAATGCCGCTTTAATGAAGCTAATTTTATGTACAAAATTATAAATAATTTAACGCCGTCTTATCTCCATAGAAAATTCATCGTAAACGATATTCGTAGCAAACGTACTATTTTCACCCCACGACCTGGACTAATCTCTTCATGACCTCCCTTACTTACTCGGGTGCCAGACTTTGGAATGAATTGTCCGATCATCTTAAGAACAGCTGTAGTTTGATATCTTTCAAAAAGGCTTACCACAATACGTTATGGAAACATCTTTAAAATGCCGGCATGGTTTCGATTTCTAAGGACCTTTTCCCCAGTCCAAGTCAAATGGCCATTTTCCGCTCAATAAAACATGGTTGTAAGTTTTGTTTTGTTTTGTTTGTTTGTTTGTTTGTTTTTTTGTTGAGGGCATGGTGTAAAGAAGCTTGTCAGCTTATCTGTTTACCCTCAATAAAATATTCGTATTTTTTCTCTCTCTCTCTCTCCATTCACCCCCCCCCCCCCCCCCCCCCCTTGCCCTAATCATTTTGTTTTCTTCTTGTGGTTGTTGGTAGTGGTGGTGGTGGTGTTTATTGGTTCTTTTTCTACTTACTTCTTTTGTCAAAGGTTTTCATGCAAGCAATTGTTGCATTTTTTCATGTGTGTTTGTTTGATTTGCTTTTTACTATATATTGATTTTTCCTTGCCCAGGGGGCTGGATGTGGAAGGCACCCATGCTTGGTCCACTGCCCTCTTGAAGTGGAATTTCGTTCGTTCGTTCGTTCTTTCTTCTCTCTCTTCTCTCTCTCTCTCTCTCCATTTACCCCAAACCTACCCCTTGGCCTTTTCCTTCCCCGTTTCCTTCCCCTTGTTCGCTATGTTCACGCGTTTTCCTATTGCGTTCGTTTGTCAATGGTGTGGACAATAGCTAATTTGTATTGAACTGTACAAA
>JAMYXO010002353.1:20000-22500 GCA_033310375.1 Conus canariensis | reverse complement strand
ATCTAATACTTAACTTTACTAACTAACTAACTTTACATTAACTTTAACTTTACTTTAACTTACTTTAATTTAACTTAACTTTAACTTTAACTTCAACTTACTTAACTTAACTTATAACTTATAAATTTAACTTTAACTTAACTTAACTTTAACTTTAACATTTAACTTTAACTTTAACAATTTAACTTTAACTTTAAATTTAATTACTTTAATTTACTATTTAACTTTACCTAATTAAACTTTAACTTAACTTTAAATTTAACTTTAATTTAACTTTAATTTAACTTTAATACTTTAAACTTTAAATTTAATAATTTAACATTAAATTACTTTATTAACTTAACTTTAACTTTAACTTTAATTTAACTTTAATTTAAAACTTTAACTTTAACTTTAACTTTAAACTTTAACTAATTTAAATTTTAAATTTAACTTTTTTTTTATTTAATTATTTAATTTATTATTAATTATTTAATATTAACTTTAACTTTAAATTATTTAATTAAATTAATTAAATTATTTAATTAATTTAACTTACTTTCTTAACTTAATTAAATTTAATTACTTAATTTATTTACTTTAATAACTTTAATTATTAATTTAATTATTAACTTAATTTAATTTAACTTTAATTTAAAATTAACATTAATTAACTTTATTAACTTTAAATTTAAATACTTAAATTAATTAACTTTAACTTTAAATTTAATTTATTAAATTAATTAATTAATTTAATTTACTTACTTTAACTTTAATTTAACTTTAATTAATTAATTAATTAATTTAATTAATTTAATTAATTAATTTAATTTTATTTAACTTAAATTATTATTTATATTAACTATTTTTACTTACTTTATTTATATTTAATTTAATTTAAATTTTTAATAATAATTTATTTAATTTAATTATTATTAACTTATTAACTTTTAATTTAACTTAATTTAAATTAAATTATTAATTTAATTTATTAACTTTAACTTTACTTTAACTTAATATTTAATTAATTAATTTTATTTAAATTAATATTATTAACTTAATATTAATTACTTAATTTAACTTTAACTTATATTAATTTAATTAATTAATAAATTACTATAAATTTAACTTAATTTACTTAATTAATTACAAAATTTAATTAACTTTAATTTAATTAATTTTAAAATTTAATATAAATTTAATTAAAATACTAATACTTAAATTATTAATTAATTTAAAAATTAACTAAACTTTAATTTAATTATATAATAATAAATTTAATTAATTTAAATATAATTTAATTAATTTAAAATTAATTAATTAATTTAATTAATTAATAATAATTAATTATTAATTTAATTTAACTTAATTAATTACTTAATTAATTAATTAAATTTAATTTACTTAATTTAATTTAATAAATTATTTATTTAATTACTAAAAATAATTTAAATTTAACTTAATAATAAATAATTTAATTTAACTTAATTTAACTTTAATTTTATAACTTTAACTCAACTTTAAATTTAACTTTAAAATTTAAATTTAAATTTAATTTTAACTTTAAATTTAACTTATTTAACTTAAAACTTTAACTTTAAACTTACAACTTTAACTTAAATTTAAATTTAACTTAAATTTAACATTAACTTAACTTATAACTTTAACTTTAACTTTAACTTTAACTTTAAATTTAACTTTAACTTTAATTTAACTTTAAACTTTAACTTAACTTACTAATTTAATTTATACTTTAACTTTAAACTTTAATTTAACTTTAAATTTAACTTAAATTTAACTTTAATAATACTTTTAACTTTAACTTAACTTAACTTAATTTAATTTAACTACTTAACTTTAACTTTAACTTTAACTTTAACTTAACAACTTTAACTTAAATATTAATTAACAATTTAACTTAACTTTAACTTTAACTTTAACTTTAACTTTAATTTACTTTACTTTAATTTAACTTTAATTTAAACTTTAACTTTAACTTAACTTAAATTTAACTTATTAAACTTTAACTTTAACTTTAAATTAACTTAACTTAACTTAACTTTAACTTTAATTTAATTACTTAACTTTAAATTTAATTTAAATTCTTTTAACTTTAACTTTAACTTTAACTTTACTTAACTTTAACTTTAAATTAAACTTTAATTTAACTTTAACTTTAACTTAACTTTAACTTAACTTTAATTTAACTTATTAACTTAACTTTAATTTAAATTAACTTTAATTAAACTTTAATTAACTTTAATTTAACTTTAAACTATAATTAAATTTATATTTAACTTTAACTTAACTTTAACTTTAACTTTAATTTAACTTTTAACTTTAACTTTAATATTTAATTAACTTTAACTTTAACTTATTAAATTTAACTTTAACTTTAAATTAACTTTAATTAACTTTAACTTTTAACTTTAACTTTAATTTAACTTCTTTAACTTTAACTTTAACTTAATTAACTTAACTTTAACTTTAAATTTAACTTTAACTATATTAATTAAACTTT
>JAMYXO010002353.1:0-10000 GCA_033310375.1 Conus canariensis | reverse complement strand
CACTCCACCACCACAACCAACACCCAACCACCACCAACCCCCCAACACACCCCACCCCCACCCACAACAACACCCACCACCCCACCCACACCACCCCAACCACCCCACCCACAACCACCAACCCACCCCAACACACCCACCACCCAAACCCCACCACACACCCCACCCACCCACCACAACCACAACCACCCAACCACCACCAAACCCACACCACCCACCAAACCCACCACACCACACCCCCACCCCAAACCACCCCACCCCACACACACCCCCAACACCCACCACCACCCCAAACCCAACCCCACCACCACCAACACCACCACACACCACACCACCCCACCACCCCCCAACACACCCACACACCACCCCCAACCACCCACCCCAACAACAACCCACCCCACCACACCACCACACCCACCAACCAACCCACCTCACACACCCACCCACAACCCACCCACCACAACCCCACACCCCCCACAACACACCCACCCACCCACCCCACCACCAACCCACCCCACCCCCACCACCACCCACCCCACCCACCACCCCACCCACCCCCACCCACCCACCACCCACCCCCCACACCACACCCACCACACCCACCCCAACCACACCCCCACCACCACCACAACCCACCCCCACACCCACACCCACCACAACCCAACCACACCCACACCCCCCCCCACCCCCACCAACCCCCCCACCCCCACACCCACCCACCCCACCCACCCCACACCCACCCACAACCCCCCCCCCCCCCAAACCAACACACCAAACCCCCCACCCCACACAAACCCCACACCCACCCCCCACCCCCCCCCACACCCCCCCCACCCCCCCACCCCCAAACCCACCCAAAACCCCCACACACCAACACAACACACCCCCCCCCACCCCCCCCCCCCCCCCCCCCCCACCAAACCCACCCCCCCACCCACCCCCCCCCACAACACCCCCCACCCAACACCCCCACACCACCACCACCCCAAAAACCCCACCCACCCAACCCCACCACCCCCCCACCACACACCCCCCCCCCCAAACCACCCCAACCCCCCCACACACCAAACAACCCACCCCCCCCCCCCACCACCCCAAACACACCCCAACCCAAAACCCCCCCCCCCCCCCCACCCCACCCCCACCACCCCACACCACCACCACCACCACCCCCCCACCCACCCCCCAACCCCACCCCCACAAACCACCCCCCACCACCACCACCCACCACACCCAACAACCCCACCACACCCCCCACCACCAAAACAAACCCAACCACCCACCCCCCACCCCACCCCCCACCCACCCCCACCACCCCACCCACACACCCCCCACCCACACACCACCCCAACCCCACCCCCCCACACCCCACCCCAAACACCCACACACCACCCCACCACCACCACCCACCACCCCCCCACCCCCCCACCCCCCCACAACACCCCACACCCCAAACCCAACAACAACCCACCCACCCCAACCCACCACACCACCCACACCCCCCCCCCCCCCACCCACACAACCCCCCCACACCCCACCCACCACCACCAAAACAACACAAAACCACAACAAACCACCCCCCAAACCACCACCAAACACAACAACCCAACCCACCCCCCCACCCCCCAACCCCCCCCAACACCCACCCCACCCAACCCCCCCCCCACCCACCACCAACACAACCACCCAACCCACAACCCCCCCCCAACACCCCACCACCACCACCCCCCCACAACCCACCCACCCCACCCCCCCCCCCCACCCCCCCCCCACCCACACACCACACCCACCAACCACCCACCCACCACCCCCCCCCCAACCACCCCCCCCCCCCCCACCCCCACCAACCCCCACCCCCCCCCACACCACCCCCCCCACCACACCCCCCCACCCACACCCCCCCCACCCCACCCCCACCACCCCCCCCAACCCACCCCACCCACCACCCACCACCCCCACACCCCCCCCCACCCACCACCCCCCCACCCACCCCAACCAAACACACCCACCCCACACACACCCCCCCCACCCCCCCCCCCCCCCCCCCCACCCCCCCCCCCCCCACCCACCCCACCCCACCCCCACCCACCCCCCCCCCCACCACCCCCCACCCACCCCAACCACCCCCCCCCCACCCCCACCCCCCCCCCCCCACCCCCCCACACCCAAACCCCCACCACCCCCACCCCCAACCACCCCCCCACCCCCCCCCCACACCCACACACCCAACCCCCAACCCCCCCCAAACACCCCCCACCCCCCCCCCACCAACCACCCCCCCACCCAACCCAACCCACACCACACCAACACCACACCCCAACCACCACCACCACCAACCACCACCCACACACCACACCACCCAAACCCCACCCACCCCCCCCCCACCCCCAACCACACCCCCCACCCCCCCCCCCCCCCACCCCCCCCCCCCCCCCCCACCCCACCCCCCACCCCACCCCCCACCCCCCCCCAACCACCCCACCCCCAACAACCCACCACCCCAACCCCCCCACACCACCCCACCACCCCCCCCCCCCCCACCCACCCCCCCCCCACACCCCCCCCCACCCACACCCACAACCTCCAACACCCAACCCCCCCACCCCCCCCCCCCACACCCCACCCCCACACCCACCCCCCCCCCCCAACACCACCCACCAACCACCCCCACACCCCCCCCCCCCCACCCTCCCACCCCCACCCCCCCCCCCCCACCCACCACAACCAACCCCACCACCCCCACCACCCCCACACCCCCACCCAACCCACCCCCCCCACCCCACAACCCACCCAACACCCACCCCCACCCCCAACCACCACCCCAACCCCCACAACCCACCACCCCCCACCCCCACCACCCCCCCCACCCCCCCCCCCCCCAAAACCCACACCCCCACCCCCCACACCCACACCACCCCCCCAACCCCCACCCCACCCCACCCCACCCCACCCACAACCCAACCCCCCCCCACCCACCCCCACCCCCACCCCACCCACCCACCCCCCACCCCCCACCCCCCCCCCCACCCACCACCCCCCCCCACCACACCCCCCCCCCCAACCACCCCACCACCAACCCCCCCAACACCCAAACCAACCCACCACCAAACCCACCACCCACCCCCACCACCACAACCAACCAACACAAACCCCCACCCCCAACAAAACCACCCAACCATATAAAACAACAACCTCCAACCATAAATCACCACAAAAACAATCAAACCCAAAACAACAACCACAACACCCCACAAACCAAAAAACCACAACAATAACAACCACCACCCCCCCCACCCAAAAAACACCCACACAAAAACCAAAAAAAAACCAACCAACCACACACCATTTTCCCACCACACCACCTACCAATACCCACCACCAACACCCCCAACACAGCCCACACCCCACACTAACCCACCCCCCACCCACCCCCCAACCCCCACCCCCACACCCACCCAATACCCACCACCCACCCCACAACCAAACCCCCCCAAACTTACAGGGGTCGGGTTAGGGATAGGGTCTTGGGTAAGGGTTAATGTTAGGGTTGGGTAGGGTTAGGGATCGGGCTAGGGAATAGGGATAGGGTTAGGGTTGGGCTAGGGTTTGGGTCGGTTGGATAGGGTTAGGGTTTGGGTTAAGGTATAAGGGTTATGGGTCATGGTTAGGGTTAGGGTTTAGGGTTAGGGTTAGGGTTAGGGTTAGGGATAGGGTTAGGGCAAGATTGAGTTTATGCATCGGGTTCGGTTTTAAGGTTTAGGGTAAGGGTTTTAGGGTATGGATTTTAGCGTTAGGGCTAGGTTTAGGGTTTAGGGTTGGGTTAATGTAAAGGTTGGGATTATGTTACGGTTACGGCTATGGTTCAGATATGATTATGGTTATGGTAGGGTTAAGGGTTAGGATTACGGTTCGTGTAGGTGTTAGGGTTAGGAGTTTAGAGGTTAGGGGTAGGGATAGGGTTCTGTTTGAGTTGGTTAGGGTTTAGTCGGGTTTCGTGTTCGTTAGATTTGGGGTTAGGGTTATGGTCTATGGTTAGGGTTCGGTTCGGGTTTTAGGGTTAGGGTTAGGGTTAGGCTTTGGGATTAAAGTTAAAGTTAGGGTTAGGGTTAGGGTTAGGGCTTAAGATAAGGGTTAGGGTTGGGTTAGGGTAGGTGGCTCGCGTTAGGGATAGGGTTGGGTTCGGTTGGGTTTTATGGTTAGGGTTAGGGTTAGGGTTAGTGTTAGTGTTAGGGTTCGGGTTAGGGTTTAGGGTTAGGGTTAAGGTTCGGGGATAGGGTTAAGCTTAGGGTATAGGGTTTAGGGTTTAGGGGTTAGGCGTTAGGGTTCGGGTTTGGGTTAGGGTTAGGGCTAGGGTAGGGCTAGGGTTCGGGTTAGGGTTTTGGGGTTTGTGTTAGGTATTAGGGTTTCTGGTTATGGTTAGGGTTAGGGTTAGGATAGGGTTAGGTTTGGTTAGGCGGTTAGGGTTTGGCAAAAGTTAGAGGATAGGAATCAAGTGTTAGGGGGTTCGGGTCAGGGTTAGAGTTAGATTTAGGGTTAGGGCAGGTTTAGGGGTTAGGGTTAGGGATAATGTAGGTTAGTGTTAGTGTTCGGTGAGGCTTGGTTCAGTTTTGATTATGTTAGGGTTAGGGTTCAGGGTTAGGATTACGGTTATTCGGTTTAGGGTTAGGGTTAGGGTTCGAGTTCGGGTTTGGGTTTAGGGGTTTGTTTAGGGAGTAGGGTTTAGTTAGGGTTAGTGTTCTGTTAGTGTTAGGGTTAGGGTTATGGTTATGGTTAGGGTTATGGTTAGGGGGTTCGGAGTTTAGGGTTAGCTTAGGGTAGGGTTAGGGTTAGGCTGTAGGCTTAGGGATAGGGTTAGGGTTACGGTAGGGTTAGGATTAGGGTTTGGGTTAGGAGTAAGGGTACGGGTTACGGTTCTGTTTAGTGTTAGGGTTAGGGTTAGGGTCTCGCGTTTAGGTTAGGGTTAGGTTCTGATTAGGGTTAGTGTTTGGGGTTAGGGTTAGGTTCGGGTAGGGATAGTTAGGGTTAGGGATTAGGGATCGGGTTAGGGGTAAGGGTTTGGGTTACGGTTAGGTCTGGTTTAGCGTTAGGGTTAGGGTTAGGTTAGGGTTCGGAGTTGGGTTCCGGTTAGGGTTAGCGTTAGGGTTTAGGGTTAGGGGTTTGTTTAGGGTTCGGGTTAGGGTTAAGGTTTAGGGTTACGCTTAGTGTTAGGGCTAGGGTCTAGGGCAAGGTTTAGAGTTAATGTACTGGTTAGGGTTAGTGTACGGTTACGGTGGGTTCAGTTATGATTATGGTTTAGGGATAGGGTAGGGTTCATTTTAGGTGTTGCGTGTTCTGTATAGGGTTAGGGTTCGGGTAAGGGTTAGAGTTCGGTTGGGTTAGGGTTAGGGTTAGGGTTAAGGTTAAGGTTAGGGTTAGGTTTAGGGTTAGGGTCGGGTTACACTTGGGTTTAAGCACAAGGGTTAAGTTAATGTAAAGTTTAGGGTTCGTTTTCGGTTACGGCTAGGGTCAGTTATGATAATGGTTCAGGATCGGGTAGGGTTAGGGTTAGGATAAGGGTTAGGGTTTAGGTTTAGGGTTGGGGTTAGAGTTCGGGTTAGGGTTAGGTTACAGTTTAGGGTTAGGGTTAGTTAGGGTTAGTGTTCTGTTAGAGTTAGGGTTAGGGTTAGGGTTTTAGCGGATCGAGTAGGGGTTTGGTGTAGGGTAAGGGTTAGGGTTTATGTTAATTGTTAGGGTAATCGGTTTAGGTAAGGGTTAGGGTTAGGGTTAGGGTTAGGGTTGGCTTGGGATAGGGGATAGGGGTAGGGCTAGGGTTAGGGTTAGGCGTTAGGGTTTAGGGTGCGCGTTAGGGTTTAGGGTTAGGGATAGGGTTGTGGTAAGGGGTTAGGGTTAGGGTTGGGTTAGGGTAGAGTATAGGGTTGGTTTGGTTGCCGTTAGGGTTAGGGTTTGGGTTTAGTTGAGGGTTAGTGTTTGTTAGATGTTAGGGTTAGGGTTAGGATTATGGTCTAGGGTTCGGGTTAGGGTTCGGGTGTAGGGTCTAGAGTTGGGGTGTAGGGTTAGGGTTAGGGTTAGTTTCGGGTTAATGTTAGGGTTCGGGTTTAGGGTTAGATTTAGGGTATGGGGTTAGGGTTAGGGTTAGGGTTAGGGTAAGGGTTCACGGTTCTGTTTAGTGTTAGCGTTTGTGATAGGGTTAGCGTTAAGGGTTAGGGATTTCAGTTTAGGCTTAGGGTTAGGTTGGGTTAGGGTTAGCGTCTAGGGTCGGTTACGCTTAGGGATCGGGCTAGGGATACTGGTTCGGGTTAGGGTTAGGGTTACGGTTAGGGTTAGCCGTATAGGTAGGGGTTATGGTTAGGGTTAGCGTTAGGGTTAGGGTTTTGGTTAAGGTTCGGTTAGGATTAGGGTTAGGTTATGGTTAGGGTTAAGGGTTAGGGGTCTAGCGTTAGGTTAGGGTTAGGGTTAGGTTAGAGTTAGGGTTAGGGTTTAGGGATTGGGTAGGGATAGGGATAGGGTTAGGGTTATGCTTAGGGTAAGGGCTAAGGTATAGGAGTTAGGGTTTAGGGTTAGGGTACGTGTATACATGCCTTAGGGTTAGGGCTGAGGGTTTTCGGCCAAAGATTAGAGATAGGATTTGGGTTTCGGGTAAGGGTTAGGGATAGGGGGTTAGGCTTCGGGATAGGGTTAGGGTCTACAGTTAGGGTTAGGGTTCGGTGTTCGGGTTCGCGTAGATTAGGGTTAGGGGTTAGGGTTAGGGTTTTAGGGATAGGGTTAGGGTTAGGGTAGGTTTAGGGTAGGGTTAGGGTACGGCTTAGGTTCGTGTTGCGTTTAGGGTATAGGGTTAGGGTTAGGGTTCGGGTAAGGGTTCCGGTTTGTTTAGTGTTAGTGTTAGGGTTCGCGTTAGGGTTAGGGTTGGGTACTGTTTAGGGTTTAGGGTTTAGGGTTAGAGTTAGGGTAGGGTTACATGGTTACGCTTGGGTTCGGGCTTGGGTATAGGGTTAGGGTTTGGGTTTCGGGTTCCGGGTTACCGGTTTAGCTGTTAAGGGTTAGGATTAGGTGTTAGGGTTAGGGTTAGGGTTCGGGTTAGGTTGGGTTAGGGTCAGGGTGTAAGGTAGGTTTGGGTTAGGGTTTAGCGTTAGGGTTAGGGTTAGGGTTAGGGTTAGAGTTCGGGTTCGGGTTAGGGATAGGGTTAGGGTTCGGGTTACGCTTAGGTAAGGGGAAACGTTGGGGGATGGGGTTGGGTTGGGTTTGGGGTTTTGGGAAAGGGTTTTGGGTTTAGGGTTAGGGATGGGTTTTAGGGAAAGGGTTGGGTTAGGGTTAGGGTTGGGTTTTGGATTAGGTTGGTTTTTTTTTTTTAAAGGTTTGGGGGTTTAAGGGTTTAAAAATAGGGATGGGTTTTAAGGGTTTTTGGGAATTAGGGGTTTTTAGGGACGGGCATTATTTTTAAGGGGATTGGGGTTTTAAGGGTTGGGGTTGGGGGTTAGGGGTTAGGGTTGGGATGGGGTTTAGGGTAGGTTAGGGTTGGGTTAGGTTGGGGTTAGGGTTAGGGTTAGGGGGGTTAGGGATGGGGTTTAAAGGGGTTAGGGTTTAAGGGGGTTGGGTTAGGGTTATTTTTAAAGGGATTTTGGGGGTTTGGGGTTTTGGGGTTTTGGGTTAGGGTTAGGGTTAGGGAAAAAGGGTTGGGGATAGGGAAGGGATTTTTTTAAAGGGTTAGGGGGTTTGGGGTTGGGTTTAGGGAAAAGGGTTATTTTTAATTTTTAGGTTGGGGAAAGGGGTTGGGTTGGGGTTTAAGGGTTGGGTTTTTAGGGTTGGGGTTTTGGGTTAGTTTAGTTTGGGGTTTTGGGGTTTAGGGTTAGGGGGGGGTTTTTAAAAGTTGGGTTTTGGGGTTTTGGGTTTTAGGGAGGGGTTTGGTTAGGTTTTGGGGTTGGGGTTGGGGTTTTGGGAAAAGGGGAAAAGGGTTAGGGGGGGGGTTTAGGGTTAGGGTTGGGGTTAGGGTTAGGGATGGGTTTTGGGTTGGGGAAGGGTTGGGATGGGTTGGGGCTTTTGGGAAATTGGGGTTGGGGTTGGGGTAGGGGGGGGTTAAGGTTAGGGAATAGGGGTTTTAGGGGGGGGGTTTTGGGGTTTTGGGGTTTAAAAGGGGTTTTAGGGTTGGGGAAGGAAAGGATGGGGAAAGTTTGGGGTTTTGGGGTTTGGGTTTTTGGGGGTTGGGAAAGGGTTAGGGTTAGGGATAGGGTTGGGTTAGGGTTGGGGAAAAGGGGTTTTAAGGGGGGTTGGTTTTAGGGTTGGGTTTTTGGGTTTTTGGGTTAGGGAAAAGGGTTGGGGGTTTGGGTTTTTGGGGGGTTTTGGGTTTTAGGGTTGGGAAAAAGGGTTCGGGTTGGGGGGTTGGTTTTTGGGAAGTTTGGGGGGGGGTTGGGTTTGGGGGGTTTTTTAAAAACCCGGTTGGGTGTTGGGGGTTAGGGGGTTTTTTAAAAGGGGGTTAGGGGTTGGGGTTCGGGGAAGGGGGGGAATAGGGAAAGGTTGGGTTAGGTTTTATTTTAGGAAAGGGTTTATTGTTATGGGTTGGGTTTAGGGTTAGGGGGGGGGTTAAGGTTTGGGGTTTTGGGAGGGTTAGGGTATGGGTTTATTAAGGGTTGGGTTGGGGTTTGGGGGGTTAGGGTTTTGGGGGAAAAAGGGGTTAGGGTTGGGGTTTTAGGGTTAGGGTTAGGGTTGGGTTAGGGGTTTGGAGGGGGTTAGTTGGGGGGGATTGGGTTTAGGGTGGGTGGTTGGGGGTTTAGGGGGTTGGGTTTAGGGTGGACTTTGGGTGGGGTTTGGTTTAAAGGTAGGGGTTATTTTAAAGGTTAGGGTTAGGGTAGGGTTTAGGTTAGGGGTTGGGTTAGGGTGGGGGAAAAGGTAGGTTAGGGTTAGGGTTGGGGGGTTAGGGGGGGGTTAGATTTTAAGGGAGGGTTAGGGAAAGGGTGGGGTTTTAGGGTTGGGGGTTGGGTTGGGGGGGTTTTTGGTTAGTTAGGGTTGGGGTTTAGGGTTGGGGGTTATTTGGGAGGGTTGGTGGGGTTTTTGGGTTAGGGTTTTTTGGTTGGGGTTAGGGTTGGGTTGGGGTTAGGTTGGGGTTAGGGTTCTAGGGTGGGTTAGGGTTAGGGTTGGGGGTTAGGGTTTTTTTTGGGGGGGGGTTTGGGAGGGGGGTAGGGTTTTGGGTTTTTTTCTTGGGGTTTAGGTTTTTTAAAAAGGTGGGAATATTTGGGTTGGGGCGGGGTAAGGTTTTAGGGAAAAGGGTTAGGGATAGGGAAGGGGAATTTTGGGGTTTAGGGGGGGGTTTGGGAAAAGGGTTTAGGGTAGGGTATTATTTTTAATTTTAAAGGGGAAATTTGGGGTTTTTTTGGATATAAGAAAAGGGGAAAGGTTTTTTTAAGGTTTTAGGGTTGATGGGGAGGGTAAGGAAAAATAAGGGTTGGGTAAGACGGGGTAAGGGTTTTGGGAAGGGTTAGGGGTCGGGTTGGGTTGGGTTGGTTTTGGGTTGTTTTTATTGTAAGGGTGGTAGGGTTGGGTTTTTGGGGGGGTTTTTTTGGGGGGATGGGGGTGGTTTTTTGGGGGGTTTTTTGGTGGGTTTTCCGTTTTTTTAAAAGGTTATTTTAGGGGAGGGTATTTTTTAATTATTAAAATTTAATTAAATTTACCCAACTTAATTTTAACTTTATTTAAAACTAAAAATTTAAAATTAAACTTAATTTTTAAAACTATAATTTTTAAATTTTAACATTTAAATTTTTAAATTAAACCCAAACTTTAAAAATTAAAAAACTTTAAATTTAATTAAAACCCCTTTACCAAAAATTTTATTCAAAAAAATTTAAAATAAACAAATTTTAAAAACTTTTTACCTCCCCTTTTTCAAAAAACATTAAAACCTTTTAAAACTTTAAACTTTAAACTTATCCTTTTTTAAATTAACTTTCAAAAAATTAATTTTAAAATTTAATTTTAACTTTAACAATTTAATTTAAAAATTTTTATTTTA
>JAMYXO010002352.1:0-24233 GCA_033310375.1 Conus canariensis | reverse complement strand
TTATTTTTTTGGTTTTTTTTTAACCCGGGGTTTTTTAAAAATTGTAGTTTTTTTAATTTTTACCCCATTTTTTTGGCAGGGGTTTTTCTTGGTTTTTTCCCCCGTTTGCGTTGTTTTGGAAAAAAATTTTTTTTTCCCTTTTTGGCCACCCACAGTTTTTGGGGAAATGGGCCCCCTTTTGGGTTTTTTTTCCTGGGGTTGGGTTTTTTGGGTTTTTTATTTAAACGGGTTTGGGGTGGGTTAGGGTTTTGGGTTTTTTTTACATGGGAATGGGGTTGGGCCCCATTGGGTTTTTTTTTGGTTTTTGGGTTTTTTTTAAAATTGGGGGTTTTTTTTTTTAAAGGTTTTCCAAATTGTTTTTTTGGGGAAAAGTATTTTCACAAACCTTTTTTTTTGTTTTTCCAAATTGGGGGATTTTTTTTTTTTTGGGTTTTGGGGGAAAAAATTTTTTCCCCATTTTTTTTTTTTCTTTTTTTTTTTTTTTTTTTTCGAGGGGGTTTTCCCTTGGGGGTTTTTTTTTTGGGTTTAGTGAAAGGAAAGGGGCCCGTCCCCCCCCTCTGGTATGGGGTTCCAAACCCTTGGGTTTTTGGGAAATTTTTTTTTTTCCCTTGTTTTTGGGGATGGGGCAGGGGAAATTTTTTCCCCGGCCCCGGGTTTTTAAAACCATGTTTTTTTGGGGCCCCAAAACCCTTTAGGGGACCCCCAAGGGTTTTTTCCCGTTCCCCCGGTTTGATTTTTTTAAAATTTTTTTTTCCCCTTAAATTTTAAAAAATTTACTTTTTTTTTGGCTTTTGGGCGGGTTTAGGCTTTTTTTTTCCCTTTGGGGTTTGGGGGAGGTTTGTTTTTCCCAAAATTTTTTCCCCCCCCTTTAATTATGTCTGGGGGGGTTTTTAATTTAGAAAAATTTTTTTTCCGGAGTTTTTTGGGGGATTAAAATTTTCCCCCTTTTCTTTCAAATGGTTTTGGGTTTAAAAGTTTTAACTTTTTGCCCCGAATTTAAAGGGGAAATATTTGTTTTTGCTTTTTTTTTTTTGGGGGTTTTTTGAAAAAAAATTGGGGAATTAACCCTTTCGAAAATTTGTTTTTTTCCAAAAAGGTTTTTTTTAAAAATTTAAAATTTTGGGTTTTTTTTTAAACTTTTTTCCTTTTTTATTTTTTTTTTCCCTAGTTTTTTTTTCAAAAATTTTAATTTTTGGGCCTATTTTGGGGAATTTGGGATTTTTTTTTAATTTGGGGCCCAAACCCCTTTTTTTGGGGGGGTTTTTTTTTTGGGCCCTTAAAACGTTTTTTTTTTCCCTTTAAAACCCCCTTACATTGATTTTCTTTTTCCTTTTCTCTTTTTCCCCTTTCCTCTTTTCTTCTTTTTCCCCTCTCTTTCTATATATATTTTTAAAAATTTAATTTTTTTTTAATTTTTATATAATTTATTTTTAATATAAATTTTAAAAAACTAAAAAAAACCCCAAGGGGATAAATTAAATTAAACCAGCCCACCCCCCCCCTAATTTTTTTCCCAACCCAAAGGGGGCCCAAAAGGGAAAACCCTTTTTTTTGTTTTAAATTTGGGAAATTATTAAAATTATAAAAAAAAAGGGTTTGGGTTCTTATCCCCCTTTAGTTTTGGAAAAAAAATGGGGGGGGAAAGGGGAAAAAAGGATTCATTTTCCAAAGGGGGTTAGAAAAAATTTTTTCCCCTTTTACAAAAACAGAAATTTTTGTTTTTAAAGGGGGTTTTGGGGAAAGGGGGGGAAAAAAAAAATTTTAAATGCTTTTTTCCAAAAAAATTGGGGGGCCTTAAAAGAAAAAGCCTTATGGGGTCCCCCCCCAAAAAAGGGGGGGGGGGGGAAACCAATTTTTTCCAAAAAGGGGGAAAAGGGAAAAACCCCCAACAAAAAAACTTTAAAAAAAAATTTTTCCGGGGGCCCAGTTTTTTAACCGATTTTTTTTCAAACCCCCCTGGATTGTTTTTTTTCCCCTTTGGGGGCCCCCAAGGAAAAAAAGGGGGTTTTTTTTTCCCCATTTCCCCCCCAAATTTTCAAACAAACATACTGTTAATTTTTGGGGCCCCGGGAATTTATCTACCAACTCCCGGGGGATATAAGGGTTTTATCCCCCCCCCTTTTTTTCCCCCCCCAAACCCTTAAAAAAACTTTAAGGGGAAAAAAGGGCTTTTTTTTTAAAAATTAAATTTTAAATTCCGGGGAAAGACTTTTTGGCAACCCCCAACCCGGGGCTCGAAAGGGGTTATTGGGCCCCCCGAAGGGTTGGATTTTTTGGGACTTTTTCCTTTGGGGAATTTATTATTTTTTTAATTGTAAATTTTTTTTTTCCCCTTTTGGGGGGGGTTTCAATTCCAAAAATTCCCCCCCTTTCACTTTTTTTTGGGTTTCTTAAAGGGGTTTTTTAATTTTTTTTTTTTTTAATTTTTTTTTTTATTTTTTTCCAAAAGGGGAAAATGAAACCCCTTTGTTTTTTTTTTTGGGTTTCCAGGGATTTTTTTTTTCTCCCCTTTCCCTTAAAAGGGGGGGCACCTTTTGGGGGGGTTTTTTTTTTTGGAAAAAAAAACCAAAAAAATTTAATTTTAAGGGGAAATTTTTCCCACCCCTCGGGCCCTTTTTTTTTGGGGGAAAAGCATTCTTTTTTTAGGAAACCAAAAAAGGCCCCAAGGGGGGAAGGGCCCAAAATTAAACCCAAATTTTCCGGGGGTCCCCTGAGGAAAAATTTAAATCGGGTTTTCAAAAATTACCGGTGAAATCGGGGACCAGGGTTTTTTTTAAAAATTTTTTAGGGGGAATTTTTTTCCCTTTCCCCCCAGGGGGGAAAATTTGGTCCCCCCTTTTTTTGGGGGGGGGGGGGGAACCTTTAAAAGGGGCCTTGCTGGGGGGGTCCTTTTTTTTGAAAAAAGCTTTTTTATTTTTTTTTTTTTTTTTCCCCCCATTTCACCCCCCCCAAAGCCCCCTTTTACGGGGTTTTTTTTTTTTTTTTTTTGGGGAAAGGGGGAAAAATTTTATCAAACCCCACTGAAAGTTTAGGGAAAATTTTCTTATCCCCCCCCTTAATTTTCCCCCCAAAATCAAAAGCCCCATAAGACCCCAAAGCTTTTGTTTTTTTAAACTGAATTTTTCCCCTTCCCAGTTAAATTCCCCAAAAAACCAACCTTCCCCCTGTAATTTTTGGGGAAGGGTGCTTGGGTTTAAAACTTTTTTCCCTTTGGGAAATTTTATTTTTTTTTTTTGGGGAAAAATTTGGGGGTTGTTAATAAATATAAAATATTTTTTAAATTTTTGGGTTCTTAAAAAAAATTTTGTGGGGAAAATTTTTTTAACATCCCCTTTGGTGCAAGGGGGAAAAAAAAAAATCGGGGGGGAAAAACCAGAAAAGGGGGGGGGACAAAAAAAAAGGGGGGGGAATTTTAAACCCCCTTTAAAACATTTTTTTAAAAAACCGTAGCCCCAAAAAAAACCCCAACCCCTTTGGAAAAAAAAAAGGAAAAATATTTTCCCCTAAAAAGGGAATAAATTCCCGGGGGAGAGAGAAAAGGGGGAAGAGAAAAGGGGAAAGGGGGAGAGGGGGAAAGGGGGGAGGGGGAGAGGGAAGGGGCGAGGGGGGAAAAAAAAGGAAAAAAGGGGGAGGGGGAACAGGATGGGGGGGTTTGGGGGAACCCGGGGGGGGGGGAAATAAGTGTTGTTGGGGGGTTGGTTGGTGTGGTGTGTGGTTTTGTGTGTGGTTGGGGGGGGGGGGGGGGCCCGGGGGGGAAGGGGAAGGGGGGAAATAAGGGGGGGGTTAAAAATTTAAAATTACAAAAACAAAAGGGGAGGGGGTTTTGGAAAAACCGGGGGTTTTTCCCCATACAAAAAAAACCTTTGGCCCCTCCCCATCACTTTTTTATTAAGGCATAAAAAGGGTTTTTTTCCCTTTCTTTCAAAAAACCCGGGGGAACATTCCGTTTTTTTTTTTTCCTGGGGGAAACTAAAAAAAAACCCCCAAAAAAAGGGGAACACTCCCCCCTTCCAAAAACCTCGAAATTTTTTCTAATTTTTTCTTGGGGTTTTTGGGCCCCCCAATTTGGGAAAAACCCACCCCACACACCCCCAAAAAACCCCACCCCCAACAACACCCCACACCAAAACCCAAAACACCCCAACCCCCCCCCCAAAAACCCCCAACTTTTAAAGGCGGGGGGGGCGGGGGGGGGGGCCCGCGATTCTTTTTTGGCAAAAAAAAACCCCACCCCCACCACACCCCCAAACCACCCCAAAACCCCCCACAACAAATTTTAATATTTAATAAAAATTATTTTTTAAAAGCCCGGCCCTGGGGGGGAAAAAACCTTTTTTTTTAACGGGGGCCGGGGAAAAAATAAGGGAAAAAAATTTAAAGGGGGGGGCCCCCTTGGTTTTTTTTGGTTTTTTTATTTGGTTTTTTTTGTCCTGGCTTTTTTAATTTAAATTTCTAAAATTTTAATAAAAGAAAAGTTAACGGGGGGGACTAGAAAACCTCTTTTCCCGGGGGTTTCAGGGGGAAAGGTTTCCCTTTTTTTTGGGGAACCCGAAAAAATTTTTGGCCCCCGGGAAAATTAAAAAAAAAAAAAAAAACCCGTTGTAAAAACCCAAGGGGGTTTTTGGGGTTTTCCAAAGGGTTTTTTGGGCCCTTTTTTTCCCTTTTTTTCTTCTTTTTTCTTTTTTTTCTTCTTTTTTTCTTTTCTCCTCTTCTCTTTTCTCCCCTTTCCCTTCTCTTTTTCTTCCCTCTCTTCCAAAAAAGGTTTTGGAAACAAAAATCTTGAAGGGAAAAAACGGGGGAATTTGGGGAACCCTTTTTGGGGGGGGGCGGGAAAAAACTGAAAACCTTTTTTTGGGGGGGGGGCGGGGAATCCCCCCAACCTCGTTTCTAAACAGAAAAGCTTTTTTTGGGGGAAAAAAGGAAAAAAAAAAAGAAAAAACATTTTCCCCAAAAGGGGGAAGGTTTAAAATTTTGAATTTTAAAAAAAAAAAAATTTTTAAAAAGGGAAAAAATTTTGTTTTTTTTTTTTTCCCTTGGCAAGGGGGGGGGAAAAATTTTTTTGGGGAAAAAAAGTTAAAAAAAGGGGGAAAGGGGTTTGGGGGGGGATCCCCGGGTTCCCTTTTTTTGGGGCCCATAAAACCCCCTTTTTTTTTATTTGGGCCCCCAAAAACACAAAAAATTTAAAAAACCCCAAAAATTAAAAAAAATTGGGGGAAAAAAAAATGGACCCCCGGGGGGAAACCAGTAAAAAAAAAAAAAACAGAAAAACCCCAAATTTTGTTTTCCCAGGGGGGGGAAAAAAAAATTTCCCAACGGGGGAGAAAAATTTTTTATTCAAAAACCCGGGCCCACACCCTTTTTTTAAAAAAACCTTGGGGAAAAAAAGGGCCCGGGGAAAAAAAATCCCATGGGGAGAAAAAAAAATTTTTTTTATTTAAAGGGGGGGGGGGGAAAAAAAAAAAACAAAAGGCCCCCAACAACTTAAAAAACTTTTTTTTTTATTTAATATTTGGGGCCCCCAAGGGCAAAAAAAAATTTTGGGAAATTTTGGGGGAAAGGGGGGGGGGGGGGGGGGGGGGGGGTTGGGGGGGGGGGGAATTTTTTTTTTTTAAGGGGCCCCGGGCCCGCCCCCCCGGGGGGCCCCCTTTTCGGGGGGGGGGCGGGGGAAAACCCCCAAATTTTAAATTTTGGCCTTTCCCCAAAAGGGGGGGTTTCCCCCAAAGGGGTTTCCCCCCTTTAAATGCGGGCAATTTAAAAGGGGGTTTTTTCATTTCTTTTAAACTTTTTTTTTTTCTTTTTTTTTTAATTTTTTCCCCGGGGGTTTTTTCCACCCTTTAAAAAAATCCCCCCCCCCCCCCCCCCCCCTTTGGGTAAAAAAACACACGAAACTTACATAAATACAAAAAAATTTTCCCCAACAAAAATTTCCCAATACGAACCCCAACCCCAAAATTTTTTAACCCCTTTCCCAACCCCCAAAAATTTTACACCCCCAAAACAAAAAAAAGGGGACGGGGGGCCCACCCCCCCTTCAAAAAACCCCACACCCCGTTTTCCACCCCCCCCCAACCCCAAACCCCACGCCGGCGCGCCCCCAAACACACACACACCCCCAAACCAAAACCCCCAAAACAAAAAACACCCCAACCCACCCAAACCCCATTCCAAAAAACCCCAAAAAAGCCACTCGTAAAAACCCCAAAGAAATTCACTCCCCCAAAAAAAAACCCAACCCCCCCTTTTTAAACACCCAACCAAAAAAACCCCGCGGGGGCCACGCAAAAATCCCAAAACCCCCCCGTTTTTTCCCCCAACAAAACAAACCCCACACACCCACCCCCCACACCCCCAAACCCCCCCACACCACACCCACCAACACCCCCCCCCCCACAACACACACCACACCCCAAAACCCACACCAAAACACCCCCAAACCCCACACAACACACCAAAACATCCCCAAAGGGGGAAAAAAAAAAAAAATTTAAAAAAAAAAAAAATTTCGGCCCCCTATATTTTAAAAAAACTTTTTAACCCCCTTTTTTCCCCCCTTTTTTTGGGCCCCCCCATAATCTTTTCCCCCTCCTTCAAAACACCCAAAGGGGGGGGTTTAAACGAAAAATTTGATACAAAAGGGGGGGGGGAACCGGGGGCCCCCGCTTTTTTAATTTTTGTTTGGGGGGGCGGGGGTTTGGGTTTTTCTATTTTTTCCCTGGGGAACCAATTTTGGCCCATTTGCGGGCCCTTTTCCAGCGATTGGGGGGATTTCCCAACCCCCCTTAAAAACCCCCTTTTTTGCTGCCCCTAAAAAAACTGGTTTTTTTAAAAGCGGGAAAAATTTCCCTTTGGGGGGAAAAGGGAGTTAAAAAACCCAGGTGGGTCGCTTCCCTTCCCCCAAATTTTAAAAAGGCCGGTCCGGGCCCCCATTAACCCAACAATTTGGGCCAGAAATTTTCCTTTTTTCTAAAAAGGGGGAACGAAAAATTTTAAATTTACAAACGGGGGAAGAAAGGGGCCCCCCCCCAACCCCGGGTTGGAAAAACCGGGATCAAAGGGGGGGGGAACCGGGAAAGGCCAAGGGGTGGTTTGGTTTTGGGTTTTTTTGAAATTTAAGGGGGAACGCGTTTTTTTGAAAAAATTTTATTTTCAAAAGGGTTTTTGGGGGATTTTTTAAAAAAAAAACGGGCCCCGGTTTTTTGGTTGCCCCGAGGGGGTTTTTTTTAAAAAATTTTAAAGGGGAACGAAAAATTTTAAAAATTAATTTTTTTTTCCAAAAAAACGTTTTTTCCCCGAGTTTTTTTTTTTTTTCCAAAAAAAGGGGTTTTTTGGTGGGGGTGTGGGGCCCCACGTTTTTTTAAAAAACCCGGGGAGGGCCGGGGTTTTTTTTGAAAATTTTTAAACCAAAAAGTTTTTTTGATTTAAAAAAAACCTTTCCCGGGGGTTTTTTCAAACCCCCGCCTTTTACCCCGGTTTAAAACCTTTAAAGTGTTTTTTTAAAAACCCTCAAACCCCCCCCCTTGAAAAGGGTTTAAAAAGTTGGGGGGGGGGGTTTGTGGGGAACCCCCAACCCCCTCCTTGGGGGGGGGAATTTTATTTTTTAAGAGTTTTTTTTTTAAAACCTTTAAAACCAACGTTTAAAAATTGGCCCCCTTTGGTTAAAGGGTTTGGTTTTTTTTTAGTTTCAAAAAACACGGGGGGGGAACCAGGGAAATTTTTACTTTTTTTGGGAGGTTTTTTTTGGGGGCCCAACCCAAAATTTTTCCGGCCCAGGGTTTTTTTAAAAAAAAAAAACCCGGGGACCCAATTTTTTTTTTAAAAAATTTAAATTATAAAATTTAAAAGGGTTTTGGTTTCCCCGGGGTTTTTTTAAAAAAACCGTGCCCCGGGGGGGTTGGTTTTGGGGACCCTTTTTAAAAAATTAACCCGCCCGTTTTTTTTAAAAAAATTAAATTTTAAAATTTTAAAAAAAAAACCGGTGGGGAGTTTTTTTTTTTTTCAAAAGGGGGGGTGTTTTTTGGGGGTGGTCCCCCCCGGGTTTTTGAAATGGGGACCGAAAATTTTGGTTTTATTTTTTTCCCCCCCAAAGGGGGTTTTTTTTTTTTTTTTAAATTTACAACCTTTTTTCCCAAAACCCCCCAACCCCCCGGCGGGACAGGGGACATTTTTTTTTAAGGGAAATTTTTTGAAAAGGGCCCTCCACCCCCTTTGGACAGGGTTTCCTTGTAGAGTGTTTTTTTAAGGACCCCCAAAACCCCCGCTTTTTTTAGGGGGAAACCCTTTTTGTGGGGAAGGTTTTTTTGTTAAAACCCCTCCCCAAAAACCTTTAAACAGGGGGGATAAAATTTTTTTAGAGTTTTTTTGGGGGAACCTCAAATTTTTTTGGGACAGGAAAATTTTATTTTTTTTAAAATTGGGTTTTTGTGGGGGAAAATTCCTTCAACACTTTAAACATGGATTAAATGGGATTTGGGTTTTTTGGCGGGGGAAACCCCCCCCCGGGGGGGGTGAAAAAGGGGACCCAATTTTTGGGGAAATTTGTTTTTTTAAAAATTCCCAAAAAAAACCGTTTTTTCCAAGGGAACCCAAAATTGGGTGGGGGGGTTTTTTTTTGTGGGGGGGCCCCTCTAAAAAACCCCTTTTTACAGGGGGGAAATAAAATTGTTGGGGAAGGTTTTTTTGGTAAAACCCCAATGGGGGTGGGGCCCAAGGGTTTTTTAAAAATTTAAAGGGGACCCCAAAATTTTAAATTTAAATTTTTTTAAAAAAAACTTTGTCGGGGTTTTTTAATTTCCCAAAAACCCGGGGTTGGTTTTGGGGTTTTGGGGGGGGGAACACTTTTTTTTGAAAAAAAACGACCCCTTTTTTTAAAATTTAAAATTTTCCCCAAAGGGGGGGGTTTTTGATTTAAAAAAACCCATTAAAAACCCAAAAAACCCCTTTGGGAACTTTGGGGGATCATTGGGAAGAGTGTTTTTTTTTTGAAAGGCCCACAAAAAAACGTTTGGCCGGGGGTTTTCTTTTGTAGGGGTTTTTTTTGAAAGGCCCTTTCCCCCCCAACGTTTAAAAACTTGGTTTGTTGTTAGGATTTTTGGGTGGGGCCCCTTAAAACCCCCCGGGGGAACATGGAATCATTGTAAAAATTGTTTTTTTTGGGGGGAACCCCTTTAAAACCCAAAGGGCGGGGGAAAAATGGAAATTAAATTTTTTTAAAGGGTTTGTTTTTTTGGGGGGGAACCTTTTGAAAACCCCCCTAAAGGGGGGTTTCCAAATTGGTAGGGGGTGCTTTTGTGGGGACACTTTGTTGGGGACATCTTTTGGAAAAATAAGGGGGAACCACGTTTTTTGAAAAAATTAATTTTAAAAAGCGTTTTTTTTAAGGTTTTTTTAAAATTTAAAAACGTTTTCCCCGGGGTTTTGGTGGGGGGGAAGGGTTTTTATAAATTTTTAAAGGGGGGCCCGGGGCGGTTTTTAAAATTTAAATTAAATTTTCAAAAAAAGTCGTTTTAAAAATTTTCAAAAACGTGGGTTTTTTTTTTTTTGGGTGGGGGGTGCACCCCGTTTTTAAAAAAAAAAAAGGGGGACCGGGGGCGTTTGGGGGGAAAAAAATTTTTTTTTTTTCAAAAAACGTTTCGGGATTTTTTTTTTAAAAAAAACCCCTTTTGGGGGTTTTTAATGGGGGGGGGGGGGGCCCAAACTTTTTTTGGAAAATTTAAGGGGGTTTTGGGGGAAAATTTTTTGGAAAAAAAATTTTCCCCCAAAAAA
Source organism: Conus canariensis (assembly GCA_033310375.1). Taxonomy (NCBI): domain Eukaryota; kingdom Metazoa; phylum Mollusca; class Gastropoda; order Neogastropoda; family Conidae; genus Conus; species Conus canariensis. Next base: position 14,471 of record JAMYXO010002352.1, on the reverse strand, counting down.
GTTTTTTTAGTCCAAACCTTTTCGGGAACCCAAAAACACCCCGGGGGAAAATGGAAAATTTGGCAGGGGGGTTTTTTTGGGAACCTAAAATAAAAACCCCTTCACTTTTTAAAATTTCTTTGGGTGGGAGTTTTTTGTTAGACCCAAACCCCCGCTCCCCAAGGGTTTTTCCAATTTTTTAAGAATTTTTTTGGGGGGAAACCCCTCAAAAAACCTGCCAATTTTTTGGAATTAAAGGGGGAATTTTGGTTTTGTAAATTTCCTTTAAAAAAAAACCCAGGGGCGGGCCCCAGGGGTTTCCTTGTTAAAGTTTTTTTTGAAGCCCTTTTAAAACCCCACGGGAAAAAGGGGTTTTTGGAGGGTTTTAAAGTTTGTTTTTTTTTTTAAAAAACCCCTTCAAATTTTTTTGGGTACCTCAATATTTTTATTTTGTTTTTTTTACGGTTTTTTTAAAGACCCCCAAACACCCCTTAACATGGAAAAAATTTGGGGAAAAAGGGGTTTTTTAAAAAGGACCCCCCAAACTTTGCGTTTTAGGGGGCCCCCCAAGGGGGTTTTTAAGGGGTTTTTTGTGGGGATTCTCAAAAACAATTTTTGCCCAATTGGGGTTTAAGGTTTAGGGGTTGGTTTTTTTGGGCCCTTTCCCAACCCCCGCTGGGGGACCAAGGGGGTTTTAAAATTTTTTGGGGGAATTTTTTGGTGGGGGACCTCAAAAAAAAACCTTGAAAAATTGGGTTTTCCTTTTTTTTAAAAAAGTTTTTTGGGGTTGGGGGGCCCCTTTCAAAAAAACCCGCTTAATTTTTGGGAAACCATTTTTTTGGGGGGGAAATGTTTTTTTAAACCTTAAAAAAAAAAAACTGGGGGATGGGGTTTTCTTTTAAAAAGGGTTTTGGGGTTTTTGGGGAAAAAAATAAACCCGGGGAACATGGGGAAAAAGGGGAAAAAGGAGTTTTTTGGGGGGAACCTCCAAAACACGCGGGGGCCCATGGATCTTTTGAAAAGAGTTTTGGTTGGGGGTAACCCCCCAAAACCACGCGGGGCCAGGGGCCCCATTTTTAAAAAATTTTTTTGAAAGGCCCCTAAAAACGGGGGGGGCCCTTTGGGGGGTTTTTTAAAAAGGGGGGGTTTTTTTTTGTAGACCTCCCCCCAAACGCGGGGGAAAAGAGCTTTTTCCCAAGGGGGGGTTTTGTTTTTTTAGCCCCCCCAACCCACGGCGGGGGCAGGGGACCCTTTTTGGAAGGGAGTTTTTTTTGAAAACCCCTAAAACCATTTTTAAACAAGGGGAAAAATTGGGTTGGGATTTGGTTTTGAAAAGGGACTTTTCCAAAACACATTCCCAAAGGGGTTTCCTTTTGTAAAAAAGGGGGTTTTTTTAATACCTGAAGCACCCCCGGGCCCAGGGGGATCATTTTTTTAGATTTGTTTTTGAAGTTTATCCTTTTACCCCGGGGGGCCCTTTAATTTTTTGGTAAAGTTTTTTTTTACGGGGCCCTTTTAAACCCCCCTTTAAAACAGGGGGAATTATGAAAGGGGGGGTTTTGTGGGCCCTTTCCAAAAACACACGGGAAAATGAAAAAACCCTTTAGGGGGGGTTTTTTTTCCCCCCGGGGGGGGCCCGGTTAAAACCACCGGGGCCCAAGGGAAATAAATTGGGTGGGAAATTTTTTTTTGAAACCCTTTAAACACCCCGGGGGTTAAGGGGTTTTAATTAAAGGGGGGGATAAAATTTTTTTTTGTCCTTACCCCCCCCCCCCCCCGGCTTGCCAGGGGACATTTTTAAAGATTTGTTTTTTTTTAAAAAAACCCCCCCAAAAACGCGGGGGGGGGGGACAAGGGGTTTTCCCATTGGGGGGGGAGGGGTTTTTTTTAGAAATTTTAAAAAACCAGGGGGGGCCCAAGGGGGTTCCCTTTAAAAAGGGAGTTTTTTTTGAAAGAATTTTTAAAAAGGAAACGGGGCCCAGGGGTCCCAATGAAAAACTTTTTGTTTTTTAAAACCCTTAAAAAAAAGGGCGGGGGACTTTGGGGTTTCATTGGGGAACTTTTTGGGGGGCCCTTTTAAAACCCCAGGGTTTAAACCAGGGGGTTTTAAAATTGGCCGGGGAGGGGGTTTTTTAAAGGCCCCCTTTTCAAAAAACCTTTTGCCAGGGAAATTCCCTTTTTAAAATTTTGTTTTTTGTGGGAAAAACCTTTTCACCCCCGGCCGGGGGAAAGGGGGATTTTTTTTAAAAAACTTTTTGGGTTGGGATCTCGGGAAACCCGCGGGGAACCCAAGGGGGGTTTCATTGTAAGGGGGGTTTGCAAAAAGGCCCCTTAAACCCCAAACGCGGGGCCCAGGGGGAAAAAAAACCCAATTTTGGGAGTTTTTTTTTGTAAAATTTAAAAACCAAATTTTGGACAAGGGGACCTTTTTGTTAAAGTTTTTTGGTTTACCCCTTTTCAATTTTCCCTTAAACCGGGGGAAATTTATTGTGGGGGAAGGGGGTTTTGGGAAAGGCCCCTTAAAAAAAAACCACCCCGGGGCCGGAAAAACCCCAATTTTTAGGGGTTTTTTTAAAGGAACCCCCAAAACCCCCCCGGGGGGGGACCAGGGGTTTTCCATTTTTAGAGTTTTTTTTTGAAAAGATCTCAAAAAAAGGTTTTAAAAATGGGATCATTGTAAAAAAAGGGGGTTTTTTTTTCCCCCCAAACCCACTCCCCCCAAGGGGTTTCATTGTAGTGTTTTTTGGGGGGGGGAACCCCTCCAAAAAGGGCTGAAAATTGGTTTTTAAAAAATAAAGAGTGTTTTTTTGGGGGGACCTCCCCCACCCCCCGGGAAAAGGGGGTTTTTTTTTGGGGAAAGGGTTTTTTTGGGTAAAACCCTCAAAAAACGCTAAAAAAGGGATCATTGGGGGGAGTTTTTTTGCAACCCCCCAAAACCCACGTTTTTAAAAAAGGGGTTTCATTGGGGGGGGGGAAGTGTTTTTTTTTTGGGGGCCCCCAAACCAGGGGTTTTCCAGGGGGAATTCATTTTTTTTGAGTTTGTTTCCCCGGGGAACCTCAAAACCGCGGGGAAAACTTTAAATTTGTTTAAAGATTTGTTTTCTAAAATTTTAAAAAAGGGGGGGGGGCCCGCCTGAAAATTTGGGGGTTTCCATTGTAGAGGGGTTTTTTTGCCTAAAAACCCCAAACCGCAAAAACAAAAGTTTTCTTTGTAAAAGTTTTTTTTTCCGGGGGAAACCCTTTCCCAAACCCCTTGGAAAAGGGGGGATTTAATTAAAAGGTTTTTTTTGCCTTAAACCCCCAAGGGCTTAACATGGTTTTTCCAATTTTTTAAAATTTTTTTTTTAAAAAATTCCCCCAAAAAGGGGCCAAAAAACAGGGGGAACCCATTGTAAAAAAATTTTTTTTGGGAAAAGGACCTTAAAAACACTTTTTCCCAGGGATCATTTTTGGGAAATTTTTTTTTGGTAGTTTTTCTAAAAAACCCCCTGAAAAATGGAGAAAAAGGGGTTTTTTTTTTAAAGTCTAAAGGGGGGGGGGGAAGGGTTTTGGACAGGGAAAATTAAATTTTGTATTTGTTTTTTTTTTAAACCCCCCACCCCACGCCCCAAGGGGAAAGAAATTTGGGGGGGAAAGGGGTTTTTTTTTTTGAGTCCCCCCTTTTACACGGGGCCCTTTGGGATCTTTTGGTAATTTTTTTTTTTGAAACCCCCTCCCCCCACGCTGCCCTTTGGAAATCATTTTTTTTTAAGTATGTTTTTTTGGGGAACCTTCAACCCCCCCCCAAAAAAGGGGGATCATTTTTGGTGTTTTTTGTAGTTTACTTTGGGGCCCCCCGGGAAACCATTTTTTTTGAAAAAAAAGGGGGGGGAACCCTTTTTTGAAAAAAAATTTTTTTTAAAAAAAACCGTGGTCGGTGGTGGGGGGTTTGGGGGAAATTTTTTTTGGAAAAAACAAACTTTTGGTTTTAAAAAAAATTTTTTTTAAAAAAAGTGTCGGGGGGTTTTTTTTTTTTAAAAAGGGGTTTTTTGTGGGTTTTTTTTTAAAAATTTTTTTTTTTAAAAATAACCCCCCAAGCAAATTTTTAAAAAATTAAAATTTTTTTCCCAAAAGTTTTTTTTTGGAGTAAAAACCCAAATTTTCGGGCCCCTAAAAACACTTTTTACAGGGAAATTTCTTTTTGGAAATTTGGGTTTTTTAGGGGTCCCCCCCCAAAAAGCCTGCCCCAATGGTTTTCTTTGGGGAAAAAAAATTGTTTTCCGGGCCCCCCAAAAAACTTTTGGCTGACTTTGGGAACCCCAAATTGTAGAGGGGTTTGGGGGGGCCCCTTTTCCCTTTTTTACGCGGGGGGGAAAAAGGGGATCTTTGGGTTTTAGAGGGGGTTTTTGGGAAACCCCCCCTCAACACGTTTTGAAAAGGGGCATTTTTTTTAGGGGGGTGTTTTTTTGGGGACTTTTCGAAAAAATGGGGGGAACGGGGATAAAATTTGTGGGTTGGTTTTTTTTTGGGACCCCGGGGGCCCCACGGGGGGAAATTGGATTTTGTTTTAAAAGGGAAGTTTTTTTTGGTTTAGACCCTTTCCAAACCCCCGGGGAAGGGGATTTTTTGGGGTTTAGGGGGGGGTTTTCCCATGGGACCCCCAAAAACCCGGGGAACATGGAACAATTGTTAAAAGGGGGGGTTTTTTTTAAAGGTCCCCCCCAAAAATTGGCCGGGGGGGAACAGGGGGGAATTTATAAATAGAGTTTTTTTTTGGTTGGGGGAACCCTTTTCCAAAAACCCCCAAACTGCCCATTTGGGTTTTTAAGGGGTTAGGGTTTTTTTGGGAAAGGGAACCCTCAAATCCCCAAAAACTTTTAATTTTTCCCCTTTTTTAAAGGGGTTGGTTTGGCAGATTTTTAAAACTTTTGGCGGGGGAAAGGGGTTTCCATTTTTAAAAGGGGGGGGTTTTTTTTTGGGACCTAAAAAACCACGCGGGTTTTTCTTGGGGGGTTGGGGTTGGGGAAATTTTTTTTGGGACCCCTTTTTTAAGGGGAGGCCCAATGGATAAATTTAAAGGGGGGGGTTTTTTGGTAAAATCTAAAAAAACCTCTGAAAATTTTTTTCCCCGGTTTTTTTAAGGGTTTTTGGGGGGCCGGGCCCCAAAAAACCCCAACTTTTTGGGACGGGGGATTAGGGTTTTAAGGGGTTTTGTTGGGGGGGGACCTTTAAACTTGCAAAAAAGGGATTTAATTTTTTTTGGAGTTTTTTTTTTTTAAAAGGGTTCCTTTCCAACACAGGGAACCATAAAAATTTTTTTTCATGGGGAGGGGTTTTTTAGGGGACGCCCAAAAACGTTTTGGGCTAAGGGGAATGATTTTTAAGGTTTGTTTTTGGTGGGGGGGACCTAAACACCCCCGGGAAACAGGGGATTTAAAAATTGGGGAAAGGGTTTGGGGGAAACCTCAAAACTTCCCGGGGGCCCCATTTTAATTTTATTTAAAAAAAAAAAATGTTTTTTGGGGGGCCTTTTAAAACCAGGGGTTGGGAAAAGGGAAACCCAATTTTTTAGAGGGGGTTTTGGTGGGGCCCCCTCCAAAAAAGCTTGGCCTTTGGGGACATTAAGGGTGGGGTTTTTTTTTAGCCCTTAAAAACCAAAGTGCCAGGGGGAATCTTTGGGTTAAAAAGTGTTTTTTGGGACCTCAAAAAAACCCCTCCCCCATGGGTTTCCATTTTAAAATTTTTTTTTTGGGAAAAAAATCCCAAAACCCCAACGGTTTTCCCCAAGGGATTTATTGAAAGGGGGTTTTGTTTAAAAAAACCCCCAACATCCCTCCCCACGGGGGGATCTTTTTATAAGGTGTTTTTTTTTTTAAAAACCTTTCCAAACCCCGGGTTTTGGGCAGGGGGACCCTTTTTGGAAAAAGAGTTTTTTTTAACACCCCTGGGGGTTTTAAAAATTTGGCTTTTTTAAAGGGGGAAAAAGGGAACGGGGTTTTTTGGAAAATTTAAATTTTTTTTTTTAAAGGGGGAAAAATTTTTTTGGGGTTTTTTTAATTTTTAAAAAAAACGCTTTGGGGGTTTTTGGGGGTTTTTTGGGGGGGGGAAAACTTTTTTTGGGAAAAAAAAAACCCCCCAATTTTTTGGAAAAAAAAAATTTAAACCAAAAAGGGCCTTTTTAAAGTTACCAAAAAAAGGGGGTTTGGAAAAAAAAAAAACCCCCCAAAAAAAAATTTCGTTTCCCCCTTTTAAAGGGGGGAAAAATTCCCCAAACGGGGGACAAAAAAACCAAAACCCTTAGGGGCCCAAAAACCCCCTTTTACGGGGAACCAAAAAGGGGGGGAATTTTCCCCTTTTGGGCGGGGGCAAAAAAAGCCCAATTTGGGGGACAAAAAAAAAAACAAAACTAAGGGAAAAAAAAAAAAAAAAAAAAAAGAACGGGGGCCCAAAAAAACCAAGTTTTGTTTCAAACCCCCAAATTTGGGGGGCCCAAAACCCCCTTCACTTAAAAAAAACATTTTTAACCCTTGAAAAAGGTCCCAAAAGGGGCCCCCCCAAAAACCCCAAAAATTACCCCCCCCCCAAAAAAGGCCCCAAAAAAAAAAACACCCACTAGAAAAAAAACAAGTCTTTGTGCAGATTATGAAGGAAGAGGAACACCAGAAAAAAAACAATACCGACGCGATTTAAAAAAACAATTTTTTTTTTAAAAAGTTGGGAAAATTTTATTTCAAAATGTGTTGTGTGTTTTTCCGACACGTTTAGAAATAACGACGCGATCTAAAAATGATTATTTAAAACGTGTCGACTTTTTTTTAAAAAACCTGGTGGGGTTTTCCCCACACTTTTTTTTTTAAAAAAAACCCGTAAATTTTTAAAATTTAAATTCACCAAAATTTAAAAAAAAAAAACCATCGGGGACCAAAAAAAAACCCCCAAAACAAATTTATTTTTCCCAAAGCAAAAAAAAACCCCCCGGGAAAAAAAATTAACCCACCTAGGGGGGAAAGAAACCCCCAAAACTGGGGGGCCCAAAAACACAAACCCCACCAGGACAAAAACCCCATGAACCAAAGGGGGCCCCAAACCTCCAAAAAAGGAAACAAAAAAAAAAACACTGGACAAAACAAGTTTTGTCCCAAAAAAAACCAAATTCAGGATACCATTTACTTAAAAAACACACCCTTGCAGAAAAAAAAAAACCCACTACACAAAAAAAACCCTGAAAAGGACAAAAACCACGGGGGGAAAAAACAAGTCTTTGTGCAGACTTTATAAAGGGGGAAGGGGGGAACCCCACCAACAAAAAAAACTACCGACGCGTTTTTTGAAAAAATTATTTAAAAAAAGTTGGGTTTTTTTTCAAAGGGGTTTGTGGTTTGGGCCCAAACACTTTTTTTTGAAAATAACGAGGGCAAAATTTTTTAAAATATTTTTTTTAAAAAAAACCGGTGGGGGTTTTTAAATTTTCAAAAAACCCAAAAGGGTTGGGGGGGGGGGCACCAAAAATTAAAAATTATTTTTAAAAATTGGGGGTTCAATTTTCAAAACGTTTTGGGGACCCCAAAACCAAACGGGGTTTTTTTGAAAAAAACTCACATTTTTTTGGGGTTTTAAAATTTTTTCAAATCCGTCCCGGTTTGTTTTTTTTCCGGGTGTTTTTCCCTGTTTCCCTTCATGGGTTTAAATAAAATTTTTTTTTTTTTCTATTGGTTTTTTCCTTCAGGGTTGGGTTTTTTTATTTTTGTTTTCCCTTTTTTTCCCATAAAGTTTAGTTCCCCTTTTTTGTCCAGGGGGTTTTGAACCTGGATTGGGGTTTTGTTACAAAACCCTTGTTTTTGCCCCATGGTTTTTTTCCCTTTTTTTTCCCTTTTTGGGGCTTTTGCCTTTTGGGGCTTTTTTTTGGGCCGGTTTTGTGTTTTTTGGGGCCCCTAAAAATTTTTTGTCTTGGTTGGGTTTTTAAAAATTTGTTCCGTGGGTTTTTTTTTCCCTTGAAAATTGGGTTATTTTTTTCAAACCAGTGGGGGTTTTTTTGTCGAATGGTTGTATCAAAAACACTTTGGGAAATTTTTTTAAAATTTTTCTTTTTTTATTTCAAAACGTTCGACCAAACCCCCCCCGCGTTTTTGAAAAAAAAATCGAACAGTTTTGAAAAAATTTAATTCCCCAAATTTTTCCGGTTTTTTTTAAAAAAAAGTTGACCCCAACCAACCTTTTGAAATAAACCACACTTTTGAAATAATTATTTTTAAAAAAAATTTTCCATCCTTTTTTTTTTCAAAAACGTTGTCCCCCCAAACACCCCAAAACCGGGTTTTTTGAAAATTTAAAAACTCAAAGTTTTTGAAATAAAAATTAAAATTTTAAAATTCCGGTTTTTTAAATTTCAAAAAACGTTTTTTGGAGGCCCCCCCAAACCCCCGGTTTTTTTGAAAATTTTAAACTTGACCTGTTTTTGAAAAAAAATTTTTTCAAATCCGCCTTTTTTTTCAGGAAACTTTTGGGTCAAAAACCCAAAAAAAAAACGGGGTTTTTTTAAAAAATAAAAACTTTAAAAAAAACCCGTTTTTGAAAAAATTTTTTTCAAAACCGTCCGTTTATTTTTCAAAACATTCAAAAAATTTTGTTCTACAAAAATTTTACTTTTATTCCTTTGGGTGGTTTGAGGTTCCCAAAACATTTACAAAGATCCATGCAGCTTTTTGGGGAGGTCTAAACCAAACACCCCTTTAATAATCCTTTTTTTCACGTGTTTTAAACCCTTTTAAAAAAAACATCAACAGGTTCCATTTCACCGTGTTTTTGGGGGTCTACAAACACCCCAAACTTTCCCATTCAGCTTTTTTGAGGTCCCCCACATACCTGATCCGGGCAGCGGGGTTGGGGGGGGTCTACAAACTTTTACATAACCCCAGTCCTTGGGGAGGTTTTTAAAAAACCTCAAAATACCCCAGGGCAGGTTTTGGGGGCTGAAAACCCCACCTTTAAAAATGCCTTTTTCAGCTTTGTTTTTAAAATTTTTCCCAAAAAAATTTTTTAATTTTTTTAAAATTGGGGGCCCTTTTTTTTCAAAAAGGGTTTTGGTAAAAAAAAAACACCCAAAAACCCCAAGCGTTTTTTTAAAACAACAAAAACTTCCGAAACAATTTTTGAAAATAATTATTTAAAATTTGCGTTTTTTTTTAAAAAAACCCGTTTTCCCCCAAAACCCAACCTTTTAAAAATAAAATTTGAAACTTTTTTTTAAAAAAAAAAATTTAAATTTTGCCGTTTATTTCCAAAAAAAGTGCCCCCCACACCACCAAACTTTTTTAAAAAAAAAAAAACTCGACACGTTTTTGAAAAATTTTTTTTTCCAAATTGCGCGTTATTCAAAACAGTCAACACATGTGTCTACAAAACCCCAAAAAAAGAACCCCATGCCCCAAATTTTTTTTGGGGGGTTTACAACATTCTACAAGACCATGTGGGGGAAAATTTTACAAAAACCCTACAATAAATCCATGTCGCGTTTGGGGGGGTTTTACAAACACTTAAAATATCCAGGGGGTAAATGTTGAGGGTCAAAACATCTTAAATTTACATTTTTAAACTTTTTTGAAGGTCTAAAAAACACTCTACAATGACCCCATGGCAGCGGTTTTTAAAATCTACAAACAAACCTTAATAAAAAACCCCATGTCCGGGGTGTTAGGTCTAAAAACAATCTACAATAAAAACCCTGTCGGGCGTTTTAGGGGTTTTAAAAACATTCTACAATGATCCATGCAGGGTTTTTTGAGGCCCCGGGGGGAACCCCAAACATTTTAAAATTTTTTTTTCATGGTAAAATTTGTGGGAACACAAAACCAAAAACCCCCAAAAAAATGATCCATTAAAACCGTGTGAATTTTCTAAAACACTCTAAAATAAACCCTTTCCCCAGCGGTTGGGGTCTAAAAACACTCTACAATGACCCCATGCCCGGGGGGTCTTTTTGGGGGAAAATCTACAAAAACCTAAAAATTCCATGTCAGGGTTTTGATTTTACAAAAAAACCATTTCTTTACAATTTAAATTCCCCGGGGTTCCCCGCGTTTGGGGGGTTTTACAAAAAAAACCCCCTTTACCAAATCCATGTCAGGGGTTTTGGGGGTTGCAAACACCCCTAACAATGATCCTGTCAGCTTTTTTGATCTAAAAAAACCCTTTTAATAAAAACCTGTCGGTTTTTGAGGTCTAAAAATTCTAAAATAACCCATGAAAAAAACTGTTGAGGTTTTACAAACCACCTTTAAAGGGATTTTCCATTTGCGTTTTTGAGTTAAAAAACCTCTTACAATGACCCCCATTTGTCAGCTGTAAGTCAAAACCAAACCCACTTTTTATTTTTCCCCCAAAGGGGTTTTTTCAGGTTCAAAAAAAAGCTTTTAAATTAAACCCATTTTGTTGATTTTTTTTTTAAAAAAAACCAATAAAATATCCAGGGGTTCCCGGAAAATTTAAAAGGTCTAAAAAACACTCAAAAATTTTAAACCATGTCAGCAGGTTGAGGCTACAAAAACTCCCAAATGTTTCCAGGGCCCAACTGTTGGGGGGTCTACAAAACATCTCCCCCTTATCCATGTCAGCGTTTTTGATTTTCTGCAAAAAAACTCTAAAATAATCCATGTCACCCCTTTTGGGGGGGTCTCAAAACACTTTTTTTAAATATCCAGCGCGTTTTTGGGGTTTCTAAAAAAACATTTCTACAAATGATCCATTGGAGGGGGTTAAGGTTTCCAAAAACATTTGGGGAATAACCTTTTTTTTCCACGTTTTAAAATTTTGGGAAAAAAACTTTTAAAAATTCCCAAATTGCACGTTTTTAGGTCCCCAAAAACCCCCTTACATAAAAACCTGTCATTTTTTGGAGGTTCTAACAAACACCTAAATAATCCATTCCTGTTGGGGTTTTTCCCTTTAAAAACACTTAAAAATAATCAATTTTCCCAATTTTTTTTTGGGGGGCAAAAACTCTATAATGATCCCTCACTGTTTAAGGTCTAAAAAAAACCCTCATCATAATCCATTCCCCGGGGGGGTTTTTAAAAACCCCTAAAAACCCCATCTTAAAATATCTACTTTCGCTGTTGAGGTTCAAAACCCCCTCTACAATGACCCTTTGGGGGAAAATTTTTTGAGGGTCCAAGAAAAACACTCTTTACCCCATGTCAGCGTGTGGGGGTCTACAAACATCTCATGACCATGGCAGCGGGGGTGAGGTCTAAAAAACCCACTTCTAAATTCCATGAAAGCGTTTGGGTTTTACAAAACCCAAAAATCCACAAAGGACCTTTTTTGGCCCCAAATGGGTTTTTTAGGTCTACAAAAAACCCCTTCAAATAAAAATTCCCAATTTTTTAAAAAGCGTGTTGCGGTTTTGAAAAACCATTTTTTAAAAAACCCCATAAAACGTTTTGAAGGCTAAAAAAACCTCTTAATTCCATTTTAGTTCCGGTTTTAAAGGGGGTTACAAAAAAATTCTACAATATCCATGTCACTGTTTTTTTTAAAAGTTTTTTCCCCAAAACACTCTTAAAAAATGACCCATGCCTTTGAGGCTAAAAAAACACTCTACAAGATCCATTTGGGGCGTTTTTTTGGAGGTCTAAAAAAAATATCCATAAAATAAAACCATGTTATGTTTTTTAAAGGGCCCAAAACAAACCCCTTTTCCCATAACCCAGTCAGCTTTTGGAGGTTTTAACAAACACTCTAAATAACCATTTCATTTGGGGGTTATTTTACAAAAAACTTAAAATTTTTATCCATGCGCGTTTTTTTAAAAATTTCAAAAACCCAAATTTGCCCACAGCCATTTTAAATTAAAAAACATTTTAAATAATTTTCCCAAAACGCGTGTTTTAGTGGCCCCAATTAAAACCCCTTTTTGAATTTTTCCTTGTTAAAAGTGTTAAAATTTCTACAAACACTCAAACAATGATCCTTTGGGGGCATGTTGAGGTCTACAAAACCACTTTTAAATGCCCCATTTTCGCGTGGTTCTTCCCCCCTCAAAAACTCTAATTACCATTTTCTGTTTGGGGGGTCAAACAAAACACTCTATCTTTATCCAGTAAAACTGTTGGGGGTCTCAAAAACATCTAAACAATGATCCATTTCAGCGTTTTGAGTCTAAAAAAACCCCTTTTAAATTTCATAACCCCGGGTGTTAAAGGAAAAAAAAAAACCCCTACAATAAAATCCATGTTAGCGTGGGGGGTCTACAAAACTTTTTAAAAATGACCCCCGGGGCAGCTTTTTTAAATTTCTAAAACACTCTACAATATCCAGTCAGGTTTTTTGAGGTCCCTGGAAAAAAACCCAAAAAAAAATTTTTGGGGGTTTTTTTAAAAATTAAAAAAAAAATTTTTTTCCTTTTTTTTTTTTTTTCCAAAAACCCACCCTTTTTTTGGTTTTTTTAAATTGGAATTTTTTTAAAAAAAAAAAATTTTTTTTTTAAAAAACCCTTTTTTTTTTTAAAAAATTTAAAAAACCCCCCCCTTTTTTAAAAATTTTTTTTAAAGGGGTTGGGGAAAAAAAATTTAAAAATTTTTGGGGGGGTTTTTTTTTAAAAAAACCCCTTTTTTAAAAAAAAGGGGGGGGGGGGGGGGGGGAAAACCCCTTTTTTTCCCCCCCCCCCTTTTTAAATTTCCCCCCTTTTTTTTTGGGGGTTTTTAAAAAAAATTTTTTTTAATTAAAAAGGTTTGGGTTTTTTTAAAAAAAAATTTTTAAAAAAAAAATTTTCCCCCCCCGGGTTTTTAAAAAAAAAAATTTTTTAAAAAATAATTCCCCTTTTTTTAAAAATTTTAAAAAAAAAATTTTTTTTCCAAGGGCCTTTTTTTTTTCCCGGGAAAAAAAAAAAAACCCTTTTTAAAAAATTTTTTTAAAAAAAATTTTTTAAAACCCCCTTTTTTTTTTTTTTTTTTGGGGGAAAAAAATTTTTTAAATTTTTAAACCCCCCCCCTTTTTTTTGGGGGGGGGGAAAAAAAAAAAAAAAAAAAAAATTTTTTTTTGGGGGTTTTAAATTTGGGGGTTTTTTTTAAAAAAAAATTTTTTAAAAATTTTTTAAAAAATTTTTTCCCCAACCCCAAAAAGGGGAAAAAAAAAAAAAATTTTTTCCCAAAAAAAAAACCCCCCTTTTTAAAAAAAATTTTTTTTTTTTTAAAGGCCCCGTTTTTTTAAAAAGTTTCAAAACCCCCAAAAAATTTTTAAAAAAATTTTTTGGGGGCCCCCCCAAAAAAAAAATTTTTTTTTCCCCCCCCCCCCTTTTTTTTAAAGGTTTTTAAAAAATTTTTAAAAAAACCTTTTTTTTTCCCCCCTTTTTTTTTTTCCCCAAAAAAAATTTTTAAAAAAAAAAAGGGGGGGGGGGAAATTTTTTTTTCCCCCCCCTTTTTTCAAAAAAACCCAATTTTTTTTAAATTTAAAAACCCCCCCAATTTTTAAAAAAAAAAATTTTCTTTTTTTTTTTAAAAAAAAAAACCTCCAAAAAAAAACCTTTTTTTTTTTTAAAAAAACCTAAAAAATTTTTTTTTTTAAAAAATTTTTTTTTTAAAAAAAAAAATTTTTCCCCTTCCTTTTTTTTTTAAAAAAAAAAAAAAAAAAAACCCCAAAACCCCCCCAAAAAAATTTTTTTGGGGGGGGGGGGGGGGGGTTTTTTTAAAAAATTTTTTTCCCCAAACCCCTTTTTTTTTAAAAAAAAAAAAAAAACCCCCCCCAAAAAACCCCAAAAAAAAGGGGGGGGGAAAAACCCCCCCCCTTTTTTCCCCCCCAAAAACCCTTTTTTTTTTCCCCCCCCACCCCCCCAAAAAAACCCCCCCCAAAAACCCCCCCCGGGGGGGGCCCCCCCCCAAAAAAATTTCCCCCCCCGGGGGGGGTTTTTTTTTGGGGGGGGTTTTCCCGGGGGCCGACGGGGCCCCAAACTTTTGGGGCCCCCCCCCAAAAAAAAAAAAAAAAAACCCCCCCCCTTTAAAAAAACCCCCCCAAAACAAAAAAAAAGGGTTTTGGGGGTTTTCCCCCCCGGGGGTTTTTCCCCGGGGGGAAAAAAACCCCCCCCCGGGGGGGGGGTTTTAAATTTTCCCCCGGGGAAAACCCAAGGGGCGGGGGGGCCCGGAAAACCCCCGGGGGGGGGGGGAAAATTTTTTTTTTTGGGAAGGGGGGGGAAAAAAAAATTTTTTTTTTTTTTGGCCCCCCAAAAAAAAAAACCCCCCTTTTTTTTTAAAATTTTTTGGGGGGGAAAAAAAAAAAATTTTTTTTGGGGGGGGGCCCCCCGGGGAAAAAAATTTTTCCCCCCAAAAAAAAACCCCCCCAAAAACCCCCCCCCCCCAAAAAAAAAAAACCCACCCCCCCCAACAACCCCCAAAAAAACCCCCGGGCCCCAAAAAGGGGGCCCTACCAATTTTGGGGGGAAAAAAAAAACCCCCCCAAAAAAAAAATTTTTTTAAAAAACCCGGGCCCCTTTTGAAGGGGCCAAAAATTTTTTTTTGGGGTTT